>OY992897.1:78502960-78520460 GCA_963921405.1 Cepaea hortensis
ATCATCATCATCTTCCACTTCTGCCGTCAAGCGTCGTGGGGAGGAATAATTTGCGCTCCAGCGCCCGGTGGGCGGCACAGGATAGTGTCATTCTGTGTGGTCGTCTTTGATGTCGTCAACCCATTTTCTTCTTGGACGTTCTCTTGGTCTCGTCGCAGATGATCTTTGATGTAAGGCCAGTGATGGTAGTTGATGGTGTTGCATTCTAGCGACATGGCCAAACCACTTGATCTTCTGAAATGTGGCACAAGGTGTTGATCCCACTGTCTGTTTGATAACACCATTTCTTTCTCGGTCTCTGATTATTTAGTTGGCAGCTCTCCTCAGGCATCTCATCTCGCAGGTTTTGATTTTGCGAAAGTGTGATTTGGATAAAGTCCAAATTTGAGATTGGTAGCATAGAGTTCGTATGACTATGCTGTTTATTATTTGTCGTTTTGCGGACATGGGTATATTTGGATGTTTCAGTAAGGGTGATAATTGATATGTAAGTGCACTAGCTTTTTGACATCTGATTTCGATTTCTCTGTCCAATCTGCCATCTTCTATGATCATACTTCCAGGATGTTTGAATTCTTTAACTTGTTTCAGAGTTGTGCTATTTATCTGTATACTTAGTGGGCACGGTGATCTGCTAACTTGCATTTCTTCGATTGTGGCTGTGTTTATACTCATATTGTATCTGCTGCAGGTTGAACTCAGATTATTAATATGATTTTGTAGTCTGCCCTCATCGCTGTAAAACAAGCACTGATAGTCTGCAAATAGAAGTTCATTTATTTCCTGTGGATCAGTTGTTTCATGAATACTTTATTGGTACTTTCCAGCTTCTCCAAAACAGCGTAAGACCACAGCAGTAACTATTGTAACTAATATAGTGAATTTTTCAGCACATTTTTTGATGACGTCATGTACTTCTGTTTTTAAATTTTGACCTACGTACAAAGTGTTGTGAGACTACAAACACCATGTACATCTGGTGCACTGGACTGATTTTTCCGTGTGGATTAGCTTTCCCAATTACTAGTGTCCCTCGCCATCAGGCGAACCCACTCCGATTTCATAAGTACTTGTAATGTAAGTCAAAGACGATTTTAATCCAACTGACCGGTGAGAGGGATTAAACCCGCGACCTCGGCATCAGCATACCGGAAGTGTAAGAGTAAGGGCTGGTACCCCTTCGGCCACGCTGACCTCCGACAAAAGAAATTGTAAAAAGACGTTACAGTCAACCCCCGGGTTTTTTTTTTTTTTTTTTTTTGCTGTTGCGATCTCTTGGCAAGTTTACGTTCAGTAGTTTGCCATTGCTTTCTGAACGACCGGCACCCATACCATTTCGAAAAAACCAACGCAACGCGGTCTGCTGCCAAATCGCGCGCAGATGTGTTTCGAACGCGGGTATACGGGATCACGAACAGCATCTGTAACTCCTTCGCAACAGAAAATGAAATAGAGGAAGAACTAAAACACGCGGAGGAGAGATTTAAAGACACGATGTCTACTACTGGGAGGATATTGACGGAGCTGCATGAGGTAGCAACAAGGCTAGGTAGGAAGGGGGAATAATGACGGAGGTGCATGAGGTAGCAACAAGGCTAGGTAGGAAGGGGGAATAATGATGGAGCTGAATGAGGTAGCAACAAGGCTAGGTAAGAAGGGGGAATAATGACGGAGCTGCATGAGGTAGCAACAAGAATAGGTAGGAAGGGCGAATAATGACGGAGCTGAATGAGGTAGCAACACGGCTTGAGCGGGAGGATATTGACGGAGCTGCATGAGGTAGCAACAAGGCTAGGTAGGAAGGGGGAATAATGACGGAGCTGCATGAGGTAGCAACAAGGCTAGGTAGGAAGGGGGAATAATGACGGAGCTGCATGAGGTAGCAACAAGGCTAGGTAGGAAGGGGGAATAATGATGGAGCTGCATGAGGTAGCAACAAGGCTAGGTAGGAAGGGGGAATAATGACGGAGCTGCATGAGGTAGCAACAAGGCTAGGTAGGAAGGGGGAATAATGACGGAGCTGAATGAGGTAGCAACACGGCTTGAGCGGGAGGATATTGACGGAGCTGCATGAGGTAGCAACAAGGCTAGGTAGGAAGGGGGAATAATGACGGAGCTGCATGAGGTAGCAACAAGGCTAGGTAGGAAGGGGGAATAATGACGGAGCTGCATGAGGTAGCAACAAGGCTAGGTAGGAAGGGGGAATAATGACGGAGCTGCATGAGGTAGCAACAAGGCTAGGTAGGAAGGGGGAATAATGATGGAGCTGCATGAGGTAGCAACAAGGCTAGGTAGGAAGGGGGAATAATGACGGAGCTGCATGAGGTAGCAACAAGGCTAGGTAGGAAGGGGGAATAATGACGGAGCTGAATGAGGTAGCAACACGGCTTGAGAGGGAGGATATTGACGGAGCTGCATGAGGTAGCAACAAGGCTAGGTAGGAAGGGGGAATAATGACGGAGCTGCATGAGGTAGCAACAAGGTTAGGTAGGAAGGGGGAATAATGACGGAGCTGCATGAGGTAGCAACAAGGCTAGGTAGGAAGGGGGAATAATGACGGAGCTGCATGAGGTAGCAACAAGGCTAGGTAGGAAGGGGGAATAATGACGGAGCTGCATGAGGTAGCAACAAGGCTAGGTAGGAAGGGGGAATAATGACGGAGCTGCATGAGGTAGCAACAAGGCTAGATAGGAAGGGGGAATAATGACGGAGCTGCATAAGGTAGCAACAAGGCTAGGTAGGAAGGGGGAATAATGACGGAGGTGCATGAGGTAGCAACAAGGCTAGGTAGGAAGGGGGAATAATGATGGAGCTGAATGAGGTAGCAACAAGGCTAGGTAAGAAGGGGGAATAATGACGGAGCTGCATGAGGTAGCAACAAGAATAGGTAGGAAGGGCGAATAATGACGGAGCTGAATGAGGTAGCAACACGGCTTGAGCGGGAGGATATTGACGGAGCTGCATGAGGTAGCAACAAGGCTAGGTAGGAAGGGGGAATAATGACGGAGCTGCATGAGGTAGCAACAAGGCTAGGTAGGAAGGGGGAATAATGACGGAGGTGCATGAGGTAGCAACAAGGCTAGGTAGGAAGGGGGAATAATGATGGAGCTGAATGAGGTAGCAACAAGGCTAGGTAAGAAGGGGGAATAATGACGGAGCTGCATGAGGTAGCAACAAGAATAGGTAGGAAGGGCGAATAATGACGGAGCTGAATGAGGTAGCAACACGGCTTGAGCGGGAGGATATTGACGGAGCTGCATGAGGTAGCAACAAGGCTAGGTAGGAAGGGGGAATAATGACGGAGCTGCATGAGGTAGCAACAAGGCTAGGTAGGAAGGGGGAATAATGACGGAGCTGCATGAGGTAGCAACAAGGCTAGGTAGGAAGGGGGAATAATGATGGAGCTGCATGAGGTAGCAACAAGGCTAGGTAGGAAGGGGGAATAATGACGGAGCTGCATGAGGTAGCAACAAGGCTAGGTAGGAAGGGGGAATAATGACGGAGCTGAATGAGGTAGCAACACGGCTTGAGCGGGAGGATATTGACGGAGCTGCATGAGGTAGCAACAAGGCTAGGTAGGAAGGGGGAATAATGACGGAGCTGCATGAGGTAGCAACAAGGCTAGGTAGGAAGGGGGAATAATGACGGAGCTGCATGAGGTAGCAACAAGGCTAGGTAGGAAGGGGGAATAATGACGGAGCTGCATGAGGTAGCAACAAGGCTAGGTAGGAAGGGGGAATAATGATGGAGCTGCATGAGGTAGCAACAAGGCTAGGTAGGAAGGGGGAATAATGACGGAGCTGCATGAGGTAGCAACAAGGCTAGGTAGGAAGGGGGAATAATGACGGAGCTGAATGAGGTAGCAACACGGCTTGAGAGGGAGGATATTGACGGAGCTGCATGAGGTAGCAACAAGGCTAGGTAGGAAGGGGGAATAATGACGGAGCTGCATGAGGTAGCAACAAGGTTAGGTAGGAAGGGGGAATAATGACGGAGCTGCATGAGGTAGCAACAAGGCTAGGTAGGAAGGGGGAATAATGACGGAGCTGCATGAGGTAGCAACAAGGCTAGGTAGGAAGGGGGAATAATGACGGAGCTGCATGAGGTAGCAACAAGGCTAGGTAGGAAGGGGGAATAATGACGGAGCTGCATGAGGTAGCAACAAGGCTAGATAGGAAGGGGGAATAATGACGGAGCTGCATAAGGTAGCAACAAGGCTAGGTAGGAAGGGGGAATAATGACGGAGCTGAATGAGGTAGCAACACGGCTTGAGAGGGAGGATATTGACGGAGCTGCATGAGGTAGCAACAAGGCTAGGTAGGAAGGGGGAATAATGACGGAGCTGCATGAGGTAGCAACAAGGCTAGGTAGGAAGGGGGAATAATGACGGAGCTGCATGAGGTAGCAACAAGGCTAGGTAGGAAGGGGGAATAATGACGGAGCTGAATGAGGTAGCAACACGGCTTGAGAGGGAGGATATTGACGGAGCTGCATGAGGTAGCAACAAGGCTAGGTAGGAAGGGGGAATAATGACGGAGCTGCATGAGGTAGCAACAAGGTTAGGTAGGAAGGGGGAATAATGACGGAGCTGCATGAGGTAGCAACAAGGCTAGGTAGGAAGGGGGAATAATGACGGAGCTGCATGAGGTAGCAACAAGGCTAGGTAGGAAGGGGGAATAATGACGGAGCTGCATGAGGTAGCAACAAGGCTAGGTAGGAAGGGGGAATAATGACGGAGCTGCATGAGGTAGCAACAAGGCTAGATAGGAAGGGGGAATAATGACGGAGCTGCATAAGGTAGCAACAAGGCTAGGTAGGAAGGGGGAATAATGACGGAGCTGAATGAGGTAGCAACACGGCTTGAGAGGGAGGATATTGACGGAGCTGCATGAGGTAGCAACAAGGCTAGGTAGGAAGGGGGAATAATGACGGAGCTGCATGAGGTAGCAACAAGGCTAGGTAGGAAGGGGGAATAATGACGGAGCTGCATGAGGTAGCAACAAGGCTAGGTAGGAAGGGGGAATAATGACGGAGCTGCATGAGGTAGCAACAAGGCTAGGTAGGAAGGGGGAATAATGACGGAGCTGCATGAGGTAGCAACAAGGCTAGGTAGGAAGGGGGAATAATGACGGAGCTGAATGAGGTAGCAACACGGCTTGAGAGGGAGGATATTGACGGAGCTGCATGAGGTAGCAACAAGGCTAGGTAGGAAGGGGGAATAATGACGGAGCTGCATGAGGTAGCAACAAGGCTAGGTAGGAAGGGGGAATAATGACGGAGCTGCATGAGGTAGCAACAAGGCTAGGTAGGAAGGGGGAATAATGACGGAGCTGCATAAGGTAGCAACAAGGCTAGGTAGGAAGGGGGAATAATGACGGAGCTGCATGAGGTAGCAACAAGGCTAGGTAGGAAGGGGGAATAATGACGGAGCTGCATGAGGTAGCAACAAGGCTAGGTAGGAAGGGGGAATAATGACGGAGCTGCATGAGGTAGCAACAAGGCTAGGTAGGAAGGGGGAATAATGACGGAGCTGCATGAGGTAGCAATAAGGCTAGGTAGGAAGGGGGAATAATGACGGAGCTGAATGAGGTAGCAAATTGGCTTGAGAGGGAGGATATTGACGGAGCTGCATGAGGTAGCAACAAGGCTAGGTAGGAAGGGGGGAATAATGACGGAGCTGCATGAGGTAGCAACAAGGCTAGGTAGGAAGGGGGAATAATGACGGAGCTGCATGAGGTAGCAACAAGGCTAGGTAGGAAGGGGGAATAATGACGGAGCTGCATGAGGTAGCAACAAGGCTAGGTAGGAAGGGGGAATAATGACGGAGCTGCATGAAGTAGCAACAAGGCTAGGTAGGAAGGGGGAATAATGACGGAGCTGCATGGGGTAGCAACAAGGCTAGGTAGGAAGGGGGAATAATGACGGAGCTGCATGAGGTAGCAACACGGCATGGGGGATGGAATAATGAAGGAGCTGAATGAGGTAGCAACACGGCTTGGGAGGGAGGATATTGACGGAGCTGCATGAGGTAGCAACAAGGCTAGGTAGGAAGGGGGAATAATGACGGAGCTGAATGAGATAGCAACACGGCTTGGGAGGGAGGATATTGACGGAGCTGCATGAGGTAGCAACACGGCTTGGGGGGGGGGGGGGGAATATTGGCGGAGCTGCGTGGGGTAGCAACACGGCTTGGGAGGACATTGACGGAGCTGTATGGCGTAGCAACACGGCTTGGGTAGGACATTGACGGAGCTGTATGGGATAGCAACACGGCTTGGGTAGGACATTGACGGAGCTGTATGGGGTAGAAAAACGGCTTGGGGTAAGTTGTTTCTTCTACTTCTGCGTTCATCTGGATTTTTTTTTTTTCGGATGTGACTGCGTTGTGCCTGTTTACAGCAGAGCTGCGTTCTTGCGCCGTTAGGCCGACACATCCGACTTCTGCGGACATTCGTTGACCGGGTTAACCTTCCCGGGGGTAAGTATTTTGAGGGCTTAGATTCCCATGAGGAAGAATAACCGGCAGAAGATAAGGTAATAACCGGAGAGCATGCAACTGTTACGACGTCTGCTTGCATATCGAGACCCCGATGTGCCAGGGACAAGCAACATATTGAGCAACACATCGCTTCACTTGTCAGATGATTCCTCGTTATGTGTGTAGACAGTCACCACCCTCGTCTATGAAGTAAATAAAACTAAAACACGGATAAAAACATATAACCATTAGCAGGACGAGATCGTACACTTAGTTGCAGTTGTACGCATAGTTAAAGTACGAATACAAATTAGCGGTAAAGCTGTGGACATGTAAACAAAATAAAATAACAGTCATGCAGCTTTACAGAATACAATTACGGAAAACACAGGACGTTGCGGCGACTAGCCTTCATTGGCAAACAAATATGCCTTAATGTATGAAGTCACTGGAGAGTCTTCTTGGTGATTATATGTTGTGTTTTGTGTAAGAAAAGAATGAAGTCATCAACACAGCTAGAGCCACGGGGACTCCTCAACTGGAGGGAATGAAATCATCAACATACCTAGAGCCACGGGTCAGTAAAGCAGAGAACAAGTCGACACGTCAGCAACAAACAGGGTAGTTGTTGAACAAGTCTGGTTGTGTGCCAGAGGAAAGTTACAGCCGAGACACAAGGGCTGATTGTCCGTCCTGCCAGTTAACACACCATGTACAGGCCTGATTGTCCGTCCTGCCAGTTAACACACCATGTACAGGCCTGATTGTCCGTCCTGCCAGTTAACACACCATGTACAGGCCTGATTGTCCGTCCTGCCAGTTAACACACCATGTACAGGCCTGATTGTCCGTCCTGCCAGTTAACACACCATGTACAGGCCTGATTGTCCGTCCTGCCAGTTAACACACCATGTACAGGCCTGATTGTCCGTCCTGCCAGTCAACACACCATGTACAGGCCTGATTGTCCGTCCTGCCAGTTAACACACCATGTACAGGCCTGATTGTCCGTCATGCCAGTTAACACACCATGTACAGGCCTGATTGTCCGTCATGCCAGGTAACACACCATGTACAGGCCTGATTGTCCGTCCTGCCAGTTAACACACCATGTACAGGCCTGATTGTCCGTCCTGCCAGTCAACACACCATGTACAGGCCTGATTGTCCGTCCTGCCAGTCAACACACCATGTACAGGCCTGATTGTCCGTCCTGCCAGTCAACACACCATGTACAGGCCTGATTGTCCGTCCTGCCAGTCAACACACCATGTACAGGCCTGATTGTCTGTCCTGCCAGTCAACACACCATGTACAGGCCTGATTGTCCGTCCTGCCAGTCAACACACCATGTACAGGCCTGATTGTCCGTCCTGCCAGTCAACACACCATGTACAGGCCTGATTGTCCGTCCTGCCAGTCAACACACCATGTACAGGCCTGATTGTCCGTCCTGCCAGTCAACACACCATGTACAGGCCTGATTGTCCGTCCTGCCAGTTAACACACCATGTACAGGCCTGATTGTCCGTCCTGCCAGTCAACACACCATGTACAGGCCTGATTGTCCGTCCTGCCAGGTAACACACCATGTACAGGCCTGATTGTCCGTCCTGCCAGTTAACACACCATGTACAGACCTGATTGTCTGTCCTGCCAGTCAACACACCATGTACAGGCCTCATTGTCCGTCCTGCCAGTCAACACACCATGTACAGGCCTGATTGTCTGTCCTGCCAGTCAACACACCATGTACAGGCCTGATTGTCTGTCCTGCCAGTCAACACACCATGTACAGGCCTGATTGTCTGTCCTGCCAGTTAACACACCATGTACAGGCCTGATTGTCTGTCCTGCCAGTCAACACACCATGTACAGGCCTGATTGTCCGTCCTGCCAGTCAACACACCATGTACAGGCCTGATTGTCCGTCCTGCCAGTTAACACACCATGTACAGGCCTGATTGTCCGTCCTGCCAGTTAACACACCATGTACAGGCCTGATTGTCTGTCCTGCCAGTCAACACACCATGTACAGGCCTGATTGTCCGTCCTGCCAGTTAACACACCATGTACAGGCCTGATTGTCCGTCCTGCCAGTTAACACACCATGTACAGGCCTGATTGTCTGTCCTGCCAGTCAACACACCATGTACAGGCCTGATTGTCCGTCATGCCAGGTAACACACCATGTACAGGCCTGATTGTCCGTCCTGCCAGTCAACACACCATGTACAGGCCTGATTGTCCGTCCTGCCAGTCAACACACCATGTACAGGCCTGATTGTCCGTCATGCCAGGTAACACACCATGTACAGGCCTGATTGTCCGTCCTGCCAGTCAACACACCATGTACAGGCCTGATTGTCCGTCCTGCCAGTCAACACACCATGTACAGGCCTGATTGTCCGTCATGCCAGGTAACACACCATGTACAGGCCTGATTGTCTGTCCTGCCAGTCAACACACCATGTACAGGCCTGATTGTCCGTCCTGCCAGTCAACACACCATGTACAGGCCTGATTGTCCGTCCTGCCAGTCAACACACCATGTACAGGCCTGATTGTCCGTCCTGCCAGTCAACACACCATGTACAGGCCTGATTGTCCGTCCTGCCAGTCAACACACCATGTACAGGCCTGATTGTCCGTCCTGCCAGTCAACACACCATGTACAGGCCTGATTGTCCGTCCTGCCAGTCAACACACCATGTACAGGCCTGATTGTCCGTCCTGCCAGTCAACACACCATGTACAGGCCTGATTGTCCGTCCTGCCAGTCAACACACCATGTACAGGCCTGATTGTCCGTCCTGCCAGTTAACACACCATGTACAGGCCTGATTGTCCGTCCTGCCAGTCAACACACCATGTACAGGCCTGATTGTCCGTCCTGCCAGTCAACACACCATGTACAGGCCTGATTGTCCGTCCTGCCAGTCAACACACCATGTACAGGCCTGATTGTCCGTCCTGCCAGTCAACACACCATGTACAGGCCTGATTGTCCGTCCTGCCAGTCAACACACCATGTACAGGCCTGATTGTCCGTCCTGCCAGTCAACACACCATGTACAGGCCTGATTGTCCGTCCTGCCAGTCAACACACCATGTACAGGCCTGATTGTCCGTCCTGCCAGTCAACACACCATGTACAGGCCTGATTGTCCGTCCTGCCAGTCAACACACCATGTACAGGCCTGATTGTCCGTCCTGCCAGTCAACACACCATGTACAGGCCTGATTGTCCGTCCTGCCAGTCAACACACCATGTACAGGCCTGATTGTCCGTCCTGCCAGTCAACACACCATGTACAGGCCTGATTGTCCTTCCTGCCAGTCAACACACCATGTACAGGCCTGATTGTCCGTCCTGCCAGTCAACACACCATGTACAGGCCTGATTGTCCGTCCTGCCAGTCAACACACCATGTACAGGCCTGATTGTCCGTCCTGCCAGTCAACACACCATGTACAGGCCTGATTGTCCGTCCTGCCAGTCAACACACCATGTACAGGCCTGATTGTCCGTCCTGCCAGTCAACACACCATGTACAGGCCTGATTGTCCGTCCTGCCAGTCAACACACCATGTACAGGCCTGATTGTCCGTCCTGCCAGTCAACACACCATGTACAGGCCTGATTGTCCGTCCTGCCAGTCAACACACCATGTACAGGCCTGATTGTCCGTCCTGCCAGTCAACACACCATGTACAGGCCTGATTGTCCGTCCTGCCAGTCAACACACCATGTACAGGCCTGATTGTCCGTCCTGCCAGTCAACACACCATGTACAGGCCTGATTGTCTGTCCTGCCAGTTAACACACCATGTACAGGCCTGATTGTCCGTCCTGCCAGTTAACACACCATGTACAGGCCTGATTGTCCGTCCTGCCAGTCAACACACCATGTACAGGCCTGATTGTCCGTCCTGCCAGTCAACACACCATGTACAGGCCTGATTGTCCGTCCTGCCAGTCAACACACCATGTACAGGCCTGATTGTCCGTCCTGCCAGTCAACACACCATGTACAGGCCTGATTGTCCGTCCTGCCAGTCAACACACCATGTACAGGCCTGATTGTCCGTCCTGCCAGTCAACACACCATGTACAGGCCTGATTGTCCGTCCTGCCAGTCAACACACCATGTACAGGCCTGATTGTCCGTCCTGCCAGTCAACACACCATGTACAGGCCTGATTGTCCGTCCTGCCAGTCAACACACCATGTACAGGCCTGATTGTCCGTCCTGCCAGTCAACACACCATGTACAGGCCTGTGTCGTGTCCTCCTTTAAAGTGTCGTCCCTGGAGTGAGGAGATCCGACACCCACATTATAATATTATTTTTTTCCCCCTCAATATTCTGGAGAATCCACCCGCTTCCGTCCAACACACTCCATCAGCCTATGGACACCTTTTCCTATCACTCTCACACTGTCGTACTATGCCCCCTTCTCATACTTCCCCAACGCAACATACTCAACAACTCTTGCTTCTAGAAATTAATAAAGATTAATTTATTAAAATAAAAGTGTAACGTGTATGAGACGTGTATGCGAAGAAAATGTGTGACGTGTTCTATAAAGTGTGTAGACTCTGTCTCTCAGACATCAACCCAGTCAGCTGATCCCAGCAAAGATAGACCACAGCACGTTACGTCAGAACATGTACTTCTCACCCGTTGCCGAAACCATCTTGCCGGATACTGCTTTGCCTCTGTAGACCTCTGGTAATCCAATTTCATGAACATCCGAAATAGACACCGGTGGTATTAACAGTTAATCATGGACCGGTTGCACTCTACACAATGTCCGTTCCTAACGTTCCTTAACAAACTGCACAAGTCTTTTGTAGTGTGTACGCAGTTAGTTAGTTAGTTAGATAGTCGACAGATCATCCTCGTTGCTCATCGAACCATTCAGTCCATAAGTGCTAATTTCTAATGTTAATTGTTGCTGTACTAACACTAGGTACTCTTAGCCGGTTCTCGGTTCGTTACTACTGTCTAATGCTGTGTGGTGCATCAGTATGCATCACTCTCTTTGATGAATCAATTTCCTTCTAGCGTAAGTTACGTTCTGTATGCAACTCTAGTGACTCTTGAACTGGTGTTCTTCAGAATGGGTTTTTTAATTCTTTCCCAAAACTTGTAGAGTTTCCTTGGATCTGGTAGGGAACCTAGGATAGAAACAACACATCTGGTGATAGTACTAGTCACTGATCCCTTCGGCTGAGTGTAAGCCTATCACCTTGCTTAATGATCTTAAGCTAACTAGACTTAGTCATAGAGCAGATTAGCTACCCACCTAGAGCCGAATCAGGCTATGACAAAGGAAAAATCAGCAAACAGAATGCGGAACCCCGCCCACCAGGGACACCTACGGGAAGATCCCAATTATCCCTCATTACTCAATTCTCAACTAGTAAAGCTTTTCAGCACTTCACTAATCTATTCTAGCTAACAGAGCCACGTATCACTTCACTACTCTAGCTAGTTTCCACTAACAGTGCTAATCATCACACTATAGTTTAACAAGGCCACAGTCTATATTAAGTAGAACTAATAGACTATATTGACTACCTTATGTAAAAACCGCCTCATTCCCGGGATGGCTACTACACTTTGCCATAACGGCACATGCTAGTTAATGTTAAATTAATCTAACACTGTAGAGCTCTCCCACAAACACGTCCATCCTAATCCACGGGTTTTGGTCAACTCCCCATCTCCAATCATGGTTTATGGCAAAACCTCTAATTGGTCACGTGACTGTATTCTTCCTGTCCCCACAGGTGTTATTTGGACATATCAGCCATTGTCAAGAATCTATTTTCCTGGCTTTAGTCCTTGTCAAAGTTGTCATTAATGGTTTTCCAAACAAGCTTACATTGTGCACGTGAAGTTGTTCATGTCCGGCAGGTGTTGGCCAACATCCGATTGCCACTATGACCCCACTGCTTCCATTTGTATTCAAATGTTGACAAACCTGTCAAGGCGATGTCGAGATTCGGCTCCCGCACCTCCGACAGTGGCCAATCCGTCAACCAGATGTACAAGTACAACTGTTATTTCTGCCCGACCTGTTTTGGAAACACGTGTAGCCACAACTATGAATGTTTTCTCTGTATTCGTTGAAACCCTTGTTGCTTAGCAGATAGTCCGGTTAATCAAAAAAATCCTCTATAATAATCAACCGGTTAAACACACGGTTTTATTTTGTGACAGCCTGATTGTCCGTCCTGCCAGTCAACACACCATGTACAGGCCTGATTGTCCGTCCTGCCAGTCAACACACCATGTACAGGCCTGATTGTCCGTCCTGCCAGTTAACACACCATGTACAGGCCTGATTGTCCGTCCTGCCAGTTAACACACCATGTACAGGCCTGATTGTCCGTCCTGCCAGTCAACACACCATGTACAGGCCTGATTGTCCGTCCTGCCAGTCAACACACCATGTACAGGCCTGATTGTCCGTCCTGCCAGTCAACACACCATGTACAGGCCTGATTGTCCGTCCTGCCAGTCAACACACCATGTACAGGCCTGATTGTCCGTCCTGCCAGTCAACACACCATGTACAGGCCTGATTGTCCGTCCTGCCAGTCAACACACCATGTACAGGCCTGATTGTCCGTCCTGCCAGTCAACACACCATGTACAGGCCTGATTGTCCGTCCTGCCAGTCAACACACCATGTACAGGCCTGATTGTCCGTCCTGCCAGTTAACACACCATGTACAGGCCTGATTGTCCGTCCTGCCAGTCAACACACCATGTACAGGCCTGATTGTCCGTCCTGCCAGTCAACACACCATGTACAGGCCTGATTGTCCGTCCTGCCAGTCAACACACCATGTACAGGCCTGATTGTCCGTCCTGCCAGTCAACACACCATGTACAGGCCTGATTGTCCGTCCTGCCAGTCAACACACCATGTACAGGCCTGATTGTCCCTCCTGCCAGTCAACACACCATGTACAGGCCTGATTGTCCGTCCTGCCAGTTAACACACCATGTACAGGCCTGATTGTCCGTCCTGCCAGTTAACACACCATGTACAGGCCTGATTGTCCGTCCTGCCAGTTAACACACCATGTACAGGCCTGATTGTCCGTCCTGCCAGTTAACACACCATGTACAGGCCTGATTGTCCGTCCTGCCAGTTAACACACCATGTACAGGCCTGATTGTCCGTCCTGCCAGTCAACACACCATGTACAGGCCTGATTGTCCGTCCTGCCAGTCAACACACCATGTACAGGCCTGATTGTCCGTCCTGCCAGTCAACACACCATGTACAGGCCTGATTGTCCGTCCTGCCAGTCAACACACCATGTACAGGCCTGATTGTCCGTCCTGCCAGTCAACACACCATGTACAGGCCTGATTGTCCGTCCTGCCAGTTAACACACCATGTACAGGCCTGATTGTCCGTCCTGCCAGTTAACACACCATGTACAGGCCTGATTGTCCGTCCTGCCAGTCAACACACCATGTACAGGCCTGATTGTCCGTCCTGCCAGTCAACACACCATGTACAGGCCTGATTGTCCGTCCTGCCAGTCAACACACCATGTACAGGCCTGATTGTCCGTCCTGCCAGTTAACACACCATGTACAGGCCTGATTGTCCGTCCTGCCAGTTAACACACCATGTACAGGCCTGATTGTCCGTCCTGCCAGTCAACACACCATGTACAGGCCTGATTGTCCGTCCTGCCAGTTAACACACCATGTACAGGCCTGATTGTCCGTCCTGCCAGTCAACACACCATGTACAGGCCTGATTGTCCGTCCTGCCAGTCAACACACCATGTACAGGCCTGATTGTCCGTCCTGCCAGTCAACACACCATGTACAGGCCTGATTGTCCGTCCTGCCAGTCAACACACCATGTACAGGCCTGATTGTCCCTCCTGCCAGTCAACACACCATGTACAGGCCTGATTGTCCGTCCTGCCAGTCAACACACCATGTACAGGCCTGATTGTCCGTCCTGCCAGTCAACACACCATGTACAGGCCTGATTGTCCGTCCTGCCAGTCAACACACCATGTACAGGCCTGATTGTCCGTCCTGCCAGTTAACACACCATGTACAGGCCTGATTGTCCGTCCTGCCAGTCAACACACCATGTACAGGCCTGATTGTCCGTCCTGCCAGTCAACACACCATGTACAGGCCTGATTGTCCGTCCTGCCAGTCAACACACCATGTACAGGCCTGATTGTCCGTCCTGCCAGTCAACACACCATGTACAGGCCTGATTGTCCCTCCTGCCAGTCAACACACCATGTACAGGCCTGATTGTCCGTCCTGCCAGTCAACACACCATGTACAGGCCTGATTGTCCGTCCTGCCAGTCAACACACCATGTACAGGCCTGATTGTCCGTCCTGCCAGTCAACACACCATGTACAGGCCTGATTGTCCGTCCTGCCAGTCAACACACCATGTACAAGCCTTACGTTCACGCCGATAGACGCCGGGATTGCGGTTATTGCACCCATAAAGCCGAGCAGTTGTCCGGGGTTTAAATTCGGTGTTGGAGTGTTTGGTTTTTTCCCTCCAGCAGCAGCAGTAGCAGCAGCAGTAGTAGTAGTAGTAGTAGTAGTAGTAGTAGTAGTAGTAGTAGTAGTAGTAGTAGTAGTAGTAGTAGTAGTAGTAGTAGTAGTAGTAGTAGTAGTAGTAGTAGTAGTAGTAGTAGTAGTAGTAGTAGTAGTAGCAGTAGCAGTAGTAGTAGTAGTAGTAGTAGTAGTAGTAGTAGTAGTAGTAGTAGTAGTAGTAGTAGTAGTAGTAGTAGTAGTAGTAGTAGTAGCAGTAGTAGTAGTAGTAGCAGTAGTAGTAGTAGTAGGCCCAGCACCTTAAGTGGTCACCAAGATTTCGTCATTAGCAGTAACACAAGGAATAAAGTGAAAGTACTCGTAATATTAGTTGTTGCTTTTATTAACAGCTGCTACTACCACCACCACCACAACCACCATTACAACTAACAGCACAACCACAACCATCATTACAAACACAACCACCGCCACAGCCACCCCACGACAACCACCATTGCAACTACCACCACAACCATCATTACTACAACTACCACCACCACAACCACCACCACCACGACAACCACTACAACCACGACCACCACTACAACCACCACCACCGCTACAACCAGCATCACAAACACTAGTATCCATTATTCATTGTGTGGAAAAGAATCTCCACATTCAAGAACTGCCTTGACGGATAGTGTAAACGCTACCGTGTAGATTACCTCGCATCTCCCTTATCTATTTCAATTTGTAGCTTCTCCCAGAAACCCAATGGAACAAACACGGTACTTGTTCTGCTCCATCCACCTTTATCTTCTCAGACCCCGAAGCCTCCTCACGTTTCCTCTCAAGGGGCGAGTGAAGCCAGGCTGTCTCTGACATATCATCATCAATTGTTGTCAAACCTTGAGGTCAGTGAACGCATGAGAAGTAAGTCTACAAGCATTGTTGGACACTCAGAGAAGTAGATGTCGCTCTTCGGCAGCTCTTACAAACTTCCGGTATGATGACGAGGTCGTGGGATCGTTTCCTACATGTGTCAGATTGGATTTCAATGTTGATTTCTCGTCCACAAAGCAATGGCAACCTACTAAACGTAAACATTGCCCAGTAAATCAAGATGGGGTTCACATTGATCTCAACATGTTGCATTGACGTGTGATTTTGTCAAGAGATTAGTCCTGGGCTGATCGTGTTTCCTTCAGGTTTTGCTATTCCATTTTATAGACTTCACTGTGATCCTCTTCTTCATTCGTTAGCTTGCGATTCGTCTGTATCTGCGATGTGCTATCTTGTATGAAATTTGTTTGTATCTGCGATGTGGTCTCTTGTATGAAATGTGTCTGTATCCACAATGTGATATCTTGTATGAAATGTGTCTGTATCCACAATGTGATATCTTGTATGAAATGTGTCTGTATCCACAATGTGATATCTTGTATGAAATGTGTCTGTATCCACAATGTGATATCTTGTATGAAATGTGTCTGTATCCACAATGTGATATCTTGTATGAAATGTGTCTGTATCTACAATGTGATATCTTGTATGATTGGCTCAATTGTGCAGCAATAGTGCCCTCCCAGTCGCGATAGCCAGGTTTATCCCAGCCAAATCTCTTAAGTCGCTGTCACGCGTTAGCTAACTAGCTAGCTAAGCTACGGTAAATAAGTTAAGGTAAGGTAAGGTACGGTAAGGTAACATGTGAGAAGCTCATGGGCCTTTACAGCTCGGGCCGGAGGGAGAATTGTGAAGGAGGACTCTGGTGCTTTCACTGAAACCACAAGAAGCCTGACCATGGAAGTCATGGCAGTAAGTAAAGCAATAACATGGCTCGAGACACAGACATTCACTATGGCTTGTTTCCTTAGCGACTCAATGAACATGATCAAGAGGATAGAGGAGGGGTCGATCCGAAGAGAATGGTTGCTGCCTCTGAAGCGGTCTCGACTGGCAAAGATTAGTTTCATCTTCGTGCCAGGGCATGCGGAAGTACAAGGGAATGAGCGGGCTGTCAAGCTCGCAGGTGAGGCTACTGTGGAGGGCGGACGCGCCATGGACCAGGCTGACATTCTGAATGCTCTACGAGAAGTAAGACTTTTGCGAGAACCAAGTGATGACTGTGAATCTACAACCATGGCCAGACTGCGAGCACAGCAAATTAAAAGAGGGGTGGCCAAACAAGAACACTACGCAGGAAGCCAAAGAAGATTGATAAACCAACACAGAACTGGCGTCGTTAGCCGCTACACGCTGCGGGATTTGCTGAGGAGGGGATCCGAGCACTTATGGACTGAATGGTTCGATGTGCAATGAGGATGATCTGTCGACTAACTAACTAACTAACTAATGGTAAGGTAAGGTAAAGTAATGGGTGGGTGGGCTGGTTGGTTGGTTGGTTGGTTGGTTGGTTGGTTGGTTGGTTAGCTAACTAGCTAGTTAGTTAGTTAGTTAGTTAGTTAG
>OY992897.1:78525460-78590460 GCA_963921405.1 Cepaea hortensis
ACTTAAGAGGAACTATCGACCGTAGTCTGACCAGTCCACTGTGGAATACTCAGAGGTGGTTGAGTCAGTCGGCGGAGTCATTGTTTGGAGGAGTCATCATATCTGTAGGGACATCAATAACTAAAAGAAACCCGCGAGGCCATCAGGGTAATGATATAAACTCATTCTATGGCCATCAACATGTGTTAACTGGTTATTTGCGTACGGGCGCGTGTACATACAGATAGACAGAGGTACATGCGGGCGTGCGCATGCGTATGTAAATACGTTTACATACCCTGCCTGTCCACACACACACACACGCCCGCGCGCGCATGCGGACAATCACAGAGAGACGGGCAGACAGACAGACGTGCATGCAAGCAACAGGGCACTCGTCAGCTTATGTAAGACTGTTTATGTTTGCATGCGTGAGTGCGTGCGTGCGTGGTGTGTGTGTGTGTGTGATGGGAGGGGGGGGTGTGTGCAGGCAGGGTTGTACATAGTACATCCGACCTGGATTAAATAACTTGTAGACAATGCTTCACCAGCCATCATGAATTAAGCGAGCAGAGGTCGACGCGGCTGAGTGGTTTAAAGCGCTTAAACTTTCTGTTCTGACTGCAGAGTAACAGATTCGTTCCCCTCGGCGGTCAGTTGGACTAAAATGTTGACTTCTCGTCCTTGCCATGGGGACGTAAATTACAAGTACCTTTGAAGCCGGAGTAGGTTCGGACGTTGGTAATAGGGAAAGTTAATCCACACGCAAACACCAGTACAGCGAACTCAAAAAAGTGGTCGCACGTGTGAAGACCAAGTTTCTAACTCTCCCTCAATATCTTTCTCCCATCATCTCTCTCCCTCTCCTCATCTCTCGACATATCTCTCTCATATCTCTCTTTCTCTCTAGCAGTCTCTCCCCTATGTATCGTCTCTCTCCCTCCACTTCTTTCTATTCTCAACTCTCTCCCTCTCTCTCTCTTCCTCACCCTCTCCTCACCTCTCCCCCTCTCTCCTCATATCACTCTCTCTCCCTTCCTCTCCTCCCCCCCCCCCCCACGTGTCTTCCAGAAACAATCATTTCTTTTGCAAATGAGCCTGGCGTGGCTCCGGAATATGAAAGCATTGATGATGATCCAGTCACGTGACCAGGGATCTGCCCTGTTGTATTATGAACCATCCGGGGATGTCTCTCCATTAACTCCTTCCGTCTGTACACATCAACAATTCATCACTCTCCGTCGATTCTTTCCCTCCATATCTAGCTTTCTGTAAACATGAATGTGTGACCTCATTCTGTTCGTGTTTGTTCTTTCTCATTCCTCCTCCTGTATTATTGATTACTGCACATTCCCATGCGTTTATGATGCACATATTGTGTCTGTTATTGTCGTTGTTGTCTAAGATTAGTCTCAGAAGTGATGTATGAGAGCAGACAGAAAAGAAGGGCAGAATGGCATATATTTAAAGAAACCCACTCAGATTGTTGACAGCTCAATAGAGTTTGTCCTAAAATGGAGTCGGCGTTGATCAAATGATTGTCTGTTTAGTATATATGCTGGACACTTCTGCGGCAAATATTTACCGGTCCACGGTTGCGTTTATCAGTATCTCCTATACAAAGCTGATTAAATCAGCGGTATTTCAGCTATGTAGTGCGGGGACTGAAGACTGCCTGCGTGCCTCATAACATGGCAATATGCATTGCTTGTGTTCAAAACATTCATTTAACAATGTTTGTTTCCCTATATGAATGTAACATGCACAATGTACGAAAGATGAGTGGCTGGAAGGGCCGAATGTAAGACGGGTCTGTGTGACCAATTTGTGACCTTTTCAAAATAAAGTTTGTTCGCTCTTTTGTTCCCTGGTCTTTCTTTTACCCAGTTACTATGTGTGCGCATAAAAGGTGTTCGCAATGGTGTTATATTGGGGAATTGCTTGTCCGATACAAGGTGTTGGAGAGTGTCCGTCCATCATCTCATCTTGTTCCTCTTGTGCCTTGCAATGTTGGGGTGAAGCAAAAACAGGGGTAGTGTCCGTTTATAAACTCCATATATCGAGATTCCCATGTACTCGGTTATTCCCTCTGTCCATCGTATACATGGCCAGCTCCTTCTCCTGGTTCCATCTGGTCTGTACATCATTGCTTGTTGTGGTATACTGTCAGTTAGTAACCTAGTTATATGACCGAACCATTGAACTTGCTGTTTGCTAATGAAATCTAGCGCTGCTATAACCACCATTCTAGTCCTGATTTCTTCACCTCCGATATTCTCTGCGCTTGTACAGTTAAAACTTGCATCTGCAGGGGGATATTAGTAGGCGCGTTAGTGTGATAGTTAGGATGTTAACCGACAATTGCAGAGCGGTCGGATCAGGGTTCGATGCCTGCTCTCTACGTCCGCTACGGGATGGACAGACTTGCCACCTACCCTTCCTTGCACGCAGGCCTACAAAATATGATGGTCCAGGCAGTTCACATTCCCAGACCAGGTTCCTGCCAGGGGATTTGTGGGGATATAAGTCTTTATTGACTACAAAAAGGCTTTTGATAGAGTTAGACATGTCAACATTGTAGATATGCTTACAGATCTACAAATTGATGGGAAAGACACTAGACTTATAAAAACATATATTGGAAACAACAAGCTGCCATAAGGATTGATAATGAAGTGGGACAATATCAGCCTATTAAGAGAAGTGTTAGGCAGGAATGTGTAATGTCTCCAGATCTTTTTTTCCCTTTACAGTGAAAATATTTTCAGAAATGTAAAAGATATAAATGGAATCTGCATTGGAGGACGAAACATCAATAACATTAGATATGCAGATGATACAGTATTGATTGCAGGCAATGAGCAGGATCTGCAACAATTAGCAGATGCGGTTGTTCTACACAGTGAGCAACTGGGGTTAGAATGAAATTGTAAAATGACAAAGGTTATGGTCGTCACTAGGAAGAACGAAGTGCCACAATGTAATATACAAGTAAATGGGAATATTCTTCAACAAGTGAATCGCTACAATTATCTCGGAACAGTCATAACATCTGATGGGAGATGCCTTGAAGAGATTAGAATAAGAATCGCCATGACGAAAGTAGCCTTTAGCAAGATGAAAAACATTCTGACCAATAAAAAGATGTCAATTGAAACGAGAAAAAGAGTGTTGAGGGGATACATAGAGCCTGTTCTTTTGTATGGATGTGAAACTTGGACAATGAGCAGTCAAGCTGAAAAACATCTGATGGCTGCAGATATGTGGTTTCTGAGGAAAATGCAAAGAATACCATGGACAGACAGAAAAACCAATGACCAAGTACTACAGGAGACAAATGAACATCGTAAGCTGATTGGCGAGATTAGACGTAGTCAGTCAAAAAATTTTGGACATGTTATGAGAAGGAATGGATTGGAGAACTGGCAAGATCGAAGGGAAGAGACCAAGAGGAAGACCGAGATGAAAATACCTGGATGGCGTGGCCACATGGCATGGACGAGACAGGAACACTGAGCTGATCCACGACACTGGTGATCGAGTGAAATGGCGAGTAATGACCGCCCACGCTTTCCGGCATGGCACATTATTGATTGATTGATTGTCCCAACAGACCAGTGAGACAATCTTGACAGACCAGTGAGAAAGTCCCAACAACAGACCAATTATAATGTCCTAACAACAGACCAATGAGAAAGTCCCAACCAAACAGTGAGAAAGTCCAAACCAAGCAGTGAGAGAGTCTCTACCAAGCAGTGAAAGAGTCCCAACCAAGCAGTGAAAAAGTGCCAATAAATCAATGAGAAAATCACAACAAACCAGTGAGAAAGTCCAAACGAAGCAGTGAGAAAGTCCCAACAAATCAATGAGAAAGTCTTAAAAAGGTCGCTTAAAAGTCGACAGGGTCGACTTCATTGCACCGGGTTTTATCCCATATGGCTCAGTCTCTTTCCGCAGCGTGGAAAGCGTCGCACAAAGCACGAACTCCGTAGTTTTTAGCGATGACCCACAGGAGTCTCCGAAACATTTAACTCGTAAACCGAAGGACGTGGCCCGGAATCGAACCCACAACCTTCGGAGCACGAGTCAAACGGCTTGACCACTTCGCCACAGAGACTCCCCACAAACCATTGAGAAAGTCTCAACAAACCAGTCATAAAATCACAACAAACCAGTGAGAAAGTCACAACAAACCAGTGAGAAAGTCACAACAAACCAGTGAGAAAGTCCAAACGAAGCAGTGAGAAAGTCCAAACAAATCAATGAGAAAGTCCCAACAAATAAATGTGAAAGTCCCAACAAATCAATCAGAAAGTCTAAACAAACCATTGAGAAAGTCTCAACAAACCAGTCATAAAATCACAACAAACCAGTGAGAAAGTCACAACAAACCAGTGAGAAAGTCACAACAAACCAGTGAGAAAGTCCAAACGAAGCAGTGAGAAAGTCCAAACAAATCAATGAGAAAGTCCCAACAAATAAATGTGAAAGTTCCAACAAATCAATCAGGTCTAAACAAACCATTGAGAAAGTCCCAACAAACCAGTTATAAAATCACAAGAAACCAGTGAGAAAGTCCTAACGGCGCCGTGTTTCTTGGAACCGCAGTTATTCATACCCGAATCTCTACACAACACAGCCCGCGTGACTCACACACACCTCCGGCACAACGGGAGGTATTCTCATATCGATCTGGGCAATGATAGATTGGGGTTACTCATCTATCCAGCTTTGCCTCGGCTTGAGAGGGATGGGAGTTTTAGACAGTCTGCCAGAACAGATACAGCATCTGTTTGCACTCGTGAAGTCCACGAAAATATCATGGGAAATAAAATCTAACGCACTGATTGGCGCTCAGAGAAGAGGATTTGATAGAGGTAGAAAATCAAGAACACACAAAGCCGACGACACGTCTAAAGAACACAGATATTCTACACAATCACTTCCAAATAACAACGACACACCTTTTTTTTTTAAAGGGATCCACTACAGTGCACCATGTTTTATCCCATATGGAGACAGACAGACTTGGTGGGACAGGTGGTGAGAAAGACAGACACATATCAGACTGATTATGGGACATTTAGCGAGACAAACTGGTGGCGAGATAGACAGATACTAGACAGTCTGAGGGTGGGACAACTGGCGAGACAATAGACAGATATCAGATAGTCTGATGGTGGGACAACTGGCGAGACAACAGACAGATATCAGACAGACTTGGCGAGACAACAGACATATATCAGACAGACTTGGCGAGACAACAGACAGATATCAGACAGACTTGGCGAGACAACAGACAGATATCAGACAGACTTGGCGAGACAACAGACATATATCAGACAGACTTGGCGAGACAACAGACAGATATCAGACAGACTTGACGATACAACAGACAGATATCAGACAGACTTGGCGAGACAACAGACAAATATCAGACAGACTTGGCGAGACAACAGACAGATATCAGACAGACTTGGCGAGATAACAGACAGATATCAGACAGACTCACGGTAGGATAGCAGGCAACACATACATAGCGATAACAGACAAGCTGTTGGTGAGGCGTTTAGAGACACATATAGACAGACAGGCAGGCAGGCAGGCATACAGGCAGGCAGCTTTACGGGCAGGCAGCTTTACAGGCAGGCAGGCAGGTTTACAAGCAGGCAGGTAGGTATGCATACAGACAGACAGGCAGGCATTCAGACATGCAGGAAAGGGAAGTAGGCATACGGGCAGGCAAGCAGGTTTACAAGCAGGCAGGTAGGTATGCATACAGACAGACAGGCAGGCATTCAGACATGCAGGAAAGGGAAGTAGGCATACGGGCAGGCAAGCAGGTTTACAAGCAGGCAGGTAGGTATGCATACAGACAGACAGGCAGGCATTCAGACATGCAGGAAAGGGAAGTAGGCATACGGGCAGGCAAGCAGGTTTACAAGCAGGCAGGTAGGTATGCATACAGACAGACAGGCAGGCATTCAGACATGCAGGAAAGGGAAGTAGGCATACGGGCAGGCAAGCAGGTTTACAAGCAGGCAGGTAGGTATGCATACAGACAGACAGGCAGGCATTCAGACATGCAGGAAAGGGAAGTAGGCATACGGGCAGGCAAGCAGGTTTACAAGCAGGCAGGTAGGTATGCATACAGACAGACAGGCAGGCATTCAGACATGCAGGAAAGGGAAGTAGGCATACGGGCAGGCAAGCAGGTTTACAAGCAGGCAGGTAGGTATGCATACAGACAGACAGGCAGGCATTCAGACATGCAGGAAAGGGAAGTAGGCATACGGGCAGGCAAGCAGGTTTACAAGCAGGCAGGTAGGTATGCATACAGACAGACAGGCAGGCATTCAGACATGCAGGAAAGGGAAGTAGGCATACGGGCAGGCAAGCAGGTTTACAAGCAGGCAGGTAGGTATGCATACAGACAGACAGGCAGGCATTCAGACATGCAGGAAAGGGAAGTAGGCATACGGGCAGGCAAGCAGGTTTACAAGCAGGCAGGTAGGTATGCATACAGACAGACAGGCAGGCATTCAGACATGCAGGAAAGGGAAGTAGGCATACGGGCAGGCAGGCAGGTTTACAAGCAGGCAGGTAGGTATGCATACAGACAGACAGGCAGGCATTCAGACATGCAGGAAAGGGAAGTAGGCATACGGGCAGGCAAGCAGGTTTACAAGCAGGCAGGTAGGTATGCATACAGACAGACAGGCAGGCATTCAGACATGCAGGAAAGGGAAGTAGGCATACGGGCAGGCAGGCAGGTTTACAAGCAGGCAGGTAGGTATGCATACAGACAGACAGGCAGGCATTCAGACATGCAGGAAAGGGAAGTAGGCATACGGGCAGGCAAGCAGGTTTACAAGCAGGCAGGTAGGTATGCATACAGACAGACAGGCAGGCATTCAGACATGCAGGAAAGGGAAGTAGGCATACGGGCAGGCAGGCAGGTTTACAAGCAGGCAGGTAGGTATGCATACAGACAGACAGGCAGGCATTCAGACATGCAGGAAAGGGAAGTAGGCATACGGGCAGGCAAGCAGGTTTACAAGCAGGCAGGTAGGTATGCATACAGACAGACAGGCAGGCATTCAGACATGCAGGAAAGGGAAGTAGGCATACGGGCAGGCAAGCAGGTTTACAAGCAGGCAGGTAGGTATGCATACAGACAGACAGGCAGGCATTCAGACATGCAGGAAAGGGAAGTAGGCATACGGGCAGGCAGGCAGGGAAGCAGGCAGACAGACGGGCATGAAGGCAATAAAACAGACAGGCTTCGGGCAGGCAGGCAGACAGGCGAGCAGGCAGACAGGCGAGCAGGCAGACAGGCGAGCAGGCAGACAGGCGAGCAGGCAGACAGGCGAGCAGGCAGACAGGCGAGCAGGCAGACAGGCGAGCAGGCAGACACGACTGCGGGGTAAGCGTAATGTAATGGATAAGAGCGGCGTTCTTAAACATCCGGTGTGCTGATGCCGAGGTTAGCGGTTCATCCCCTACACCGGACAGCTGGATAAAATGTTGCCATGTCGTCCTTAACTTGCGGACGTAAATTACAAATACCTCTGAAGTCGGAGTGGGTTCGCCTGAAGGAAAATTCAGTTATGTATGGACTACGCTTGAATTAAAAGCGAGCGAGCGCAAACAAAACAAACCCTGAGAGTTTTGGAGGCACTGGCAGGCAGACATCTGACAGACTTTTGGTTACAAGTAAAAGAGAGACAGACATCAGACTAGTTAGGGCGGCACCTACAATTAGAGCAGCAGACGGCCATTATACAGGCGCAGTTGCCTGAGGATGCAGTCAGTGTGTGGGGTCAACAAACATTTGGGAAGGTCACAATATTGATTTTACGACGTGCAACCAGTGTCCCTAAGGGGTGACTCTTTCTCTCTCTCTCTCTCTCTCTCTCTCTCTCTCTCTCTCTCTCTCTCTCTCTCTCTCTCTCATCATCATCATCATCACGTAAAGCACAGAAGCTATTTACCCTAACAAATCCGCCAGTGAAGTCTGTGACCACAGATGCACAGACCAGACCAATATCAGTATGATTAAGAACTGGGTGTCCCACACTGGGTCTTTTTGGTTGTACTAGCACCTTGCCATCTTTACAGACGATAGTTTCAGACATTCAAAACTGTTTTCCCGTAGTGAATTTGAATAACGAAGACTCAAACAACAGATTGCATGCACGATTGCATATTTCGCTGCATCTCGTCAGGTATATACGGCAGAAATCACGCAAAATAAACTAAATGCTTCTATGGATATGTTCGCGTTTACTAATTGTCGAGGATTCGCAGCCATATGTTAAATTTGAATCTATGTAACATGCAAGGACTTTTTGTTTTTCTAAGTTCCAAGGACAAGAACCCATTGCATAAAACGTTCTACATTTAATAGAGTTAGTTCAAATGAGTTCGCTGCACCGTTTCGTCACGTCTTCGGCTCAGTGCATCCGACTTCCAATATCATTTTTATTTCAGGTTCGTTTTGCCTAGCCTCTGATAGTCTCAAGTCTACCCAGATGGCAGCAGGCTTGTGTCTCTTCCCGGGAAACCTGCCCGACAAGCGAGCCTCGGTACCGCTATCATAACTCTTGGGGGTTATAGGAACACATCAGCCTTTCAACCACCCCAAGGTGGAGGAACAACACAAGAGCCAGTGTGCGTGATGTTCCCGGAACACCAGAAGCGGCAGAAAGAAAGTCCGGGAATTCTGACAGAAAGCCAGACGCGCTGATAGGACAAAAGGCAAAGCAAGCACGCAGACAAGCAAGGAGACAAACTCATTCAGAAATTTAAAAAATACACGAAGTAATGCAGCTTTACAGAACACAGTTACGGAAAACATCAGATGTTGCGGTGACTAGCCTTCATCAGCAAACAAATACATAAAACACAACATATATAGACACGGGGAAGATACTATAGTGCAGTGGTTCTCAACCGGTGGGGGGGGGGGGGATTTAGGGTTTCGGGGGGGGGGGGGAGAATTAAGATTATGTCAAGATCGCGTTAATACAACAACTGATTACTTGATATTGTTTTTCCCTTCATACTTTACGGTTCTGTACGTCTCACCCTTCTAAAATTCAATTTATAAAGTAAGTAGACCCATAAATCTTGCCTGATGTGGACATCTAGACTTGTTTTAGTATGTGCTATTAAATTTAGCATCCATTATTACGTATACTGTGTATGGGCGGGGGCGGGATTTTTAGGTAGCAAATACGAAAGGAGGGAATGACGTACTGAACGGGGGTGAAGGGGGGCACGGACCAAATTTTTAGATAGGAAATGCGAAAAGGGGGGGGGGGGAGATCACGTTCTGAAAATATGGTAAAGGGGGGTACGGGCCAAATAAGGTTGAGAACCACTGCTATAGTGTCTACATAAGTTGTTTTTTTTTTTTTTTCATCTTTTCATTCTTCTCATCCCGGTGATATTCTTTACTGAAGTCATTGTAGTATCTCCTCCGTGTTTATATGTTGTGTTTTGTGTTATCAGTTATCAGTTGGGGTATCTTCATTGCACTCCGGACATGTCCATAGGTGCTCAGATCCTCCCCCCAGCATATGCATCAGCGTCCGGTGGCTAATAGTGACAGTTCTGTGTTGGTTGACGAGGCGCATTGTTTTCCCGATGTACCTTTCGCGTCTGGCTGTGCCGATTCTTACTCCCAGGTCTTTCATCCTGGACAGCGATGTGGAATCACTGACGTCAAAGTCCTCTGTTCTCGCCATATCTTTGAGGACGTTAATAACATCGGCACGATCCATGGGCTGGCCATCTACAGGGGGTGCAGAGCCAGCCAGTTTGTCAGCTCGTTCATTTCCCTCGACTCCCGCATGTCCCGGGACGAAGATGAAGGTGACTTTACGGACAACAGACTTCCGCAGCGACTCAGTCCACTGTCTACGTACAGATCCAGCTTCGACCTTCTGAATCATGCTCATTGAATCACTTAGTACACACACGTTGGTATAATGCTGTGATTCCAGCCATATGAAAGCCTGTGTAACTGCCATCACCTCCATCGTCATGCTGCTCGTGGTCATAGAGTGGGCACCACTAGATTCTTGAACGGTTCGGCCCGCTGAACGGGCTGTAAATGCCCACGCACTTCTCTGCTGCTTTACAACAGATCCATCTGTATAGATGAGCACTTCGGGGCTATCTGAGTGTTCATAGATGAGCGCGTTAACCTCTGCATTGACAGCGGCAGGGTTCTGCTCTCTGCACCGTCTGTCGAGTGTGATAATGCAGGAGAAAGTGCACTTAAAAGCTGGAGGCACCGGCACCCATTCCTTGCCGGGGTTGATACTGGTAAGACTGCAGACCTGTCTGACGACATCTTCCGCCCGACCCATCCATGATTTGCCTCTCTTTAGCCTGTCACTCTTTTCTCTGAATATAGCGTCATGCAGAGGGTGCTGCTCATCTGCACTTATTTTTAAGTATGCACGAGCTCTCCAGATCTTGATCCTGTGTTCCATTGTCGGGAAGTCAAGGAGGTATCTCATTGCTACACAGCTGGTGTCTCTCGTGCAGCCCAAAATGATGCGCATGGCTTCGTTTTGTTTTTGCTTTGCTTTGTCTTGTGTTTGCTGATGAAGGCTAGTCGCCGCAATGTCGTATGTTTTCCGTAATTGTGTTCTGTAAAACTGCATTACTTTGTGTTATTTTACACTGTTTATATATCCACAGCTTTGCCGCAGTTCCACTAATTTTATTCATTCAGAAACTGAAGTCGTCTGCGGGTACAAATATTTAGAAAAGTTTAACACGGAAACAGTTCACGGCTGTCCTGTACAAAAACAACAAGTACAAAGATAATAAATAATAGACAATTTCTGGTCACGAACAATGAACATGATGGCGAAATATTTTCTTTCGACACGCTGTGAAATGAGAAACAATGAACAGATGTCAGCTACAAAACAAACAAACACATACAGAGTAAACATTTTATAAATTCCGGTCACAGACTATGAACATTACGACAGTGCACTTTCTATGCCAGCACATCATAGGCGTCCCCATCTCTCTATCTCTGGCACCACGTCATCTACCCAGAATTCTTGGTATGCATATTCTGTAGAACAAAGGTCAACTCGCCGCGTGTAGCTATGTTAAAATTGCTTCTATGTCCTTCTGAAGTTGTTTATGTTGATCGCGTTGGTTCTAGTGGCTTTTCGCGTATCGTATATAAAATACGTTTCTTGTCTGCGATCTCCAAGCATGATATTCTTGATTCATGACTTCATGCCTCATATTGCGTGATTCATACAGTTGTTGAGTCTATGCCGGGTGGTGGGTCTCAGAGGAGAAATAAAATATTATACAATCGCGGGTACTTATTGGCAACAATACAACAGGCACAAGTTTAAACCATATGGAAGACTACACTGCCCCAAACAGTCAGGGGTCCTCAAGTTTGCTTCATTACCTCTACCCCGTTAAACCTCAAAAGAGAAGTTATAATTAGGACCCATTCCAGCCTCAGATTTATAATCCCGTGACCAAATTAGATTTTTAAGAGCATGCATATTTCACATTGCAACATACGCCTGTGAAACGTGGACATTTACTAAAAAAGCTGAACAGCTCATAAAACGCCTTTGAATATAAATGTTATAGACGAGTTCTAAGAATATCTTGGAAACAGACAAGAACAAATGAATTCACACGACAAGAGCTGACTATTGAAGAAAGATGGCTACTAACGCCCATAAAACAAAGAAAATTGAAATATTTTGGTCACTTGAAACGTCATGAAAGTTTGGTGAGAGCAATAATGGAGGGGTATATGCCCGAGAAGAAAGGAAGAGGAAGACCAAAGAGAAGATGGGTGCAGGATGTGGCGGATGATCTCCAGATGAGTGTATCGGACTCGGGACATCTTGCTTATGACCGAGAAGTTTTCCGGAAGGTTGTTATGGGAGCAAAGTTCTGCAAAAGACGTGGTACTTAATGAATGAATGACCAAAGTAGCCACAGTTCGGAAATTAATTTGAAAGGTATTTATGTCCACAGGAGGTCATGGTTTGAACCCAAGCAGCCATGTAAATAAACACTAAATATAGCAATGTTTCGAGAATGTTCCTACTCTCACCTGTAGGCTGTATGCAACATGAAACATGAGATATGCAACACACTGGGACATAAATAACAGTCTTAACAACAAACACATACGTCACTGAAATGACATAAAGAAATGGAATGGTATCTCATGAACGCAAGCAGTAACAATGACAACAACAAAGAAAGCGCATACATTTGTGGACTATTAAAATCGTTGACATTCTTCGTCCAACACAATTGTCTCCAGACATGGCGGATAAAATTAGAGCATGAAATACAATCGTTCTTGATGACGACGTGACAACGCCCAACACAAGATCCAGTAGAAATGGATATGAGATATTATACTGCATGCTGGGATAACCACTGTGTGTCGGGATCAAATATGTGGAAGTGTGTGTTTACACATGTGTTGTTTGTATGTCTTTCTGTGCTGTATGTAGAGCGTATTATTATTATTATTATTATTGTTATTATTATTATTATTATTATTATTATTATTATTATTATTACTATTATTATTACTATTATTATTATTACAAACAGAGAATGGGCGTGAGAGGTTAAGAATAGGTAGTGAGAAATATGACAAAGAAGAAGATGCAGAATAATGTAGAGGAGGAGAAGAAGAAGAATAAGGAGGAGAAGGACGAGGAGAAGGAGAAGGGCAAGGGGAACGAGAAAGATGAGGACGAGGAGGAGAAGGGGGTCTAAACTACCAGAGGTTGGTACAGCATTTAGACGGCAGACAGTTGACGGTAACGACAACAGGTGGTGATGCATGAAAAGGCAGACGGGTGTGGCCTTCGCTAGAAAAGATTTCATCCAGTAAGTGGTTAGGAGGCGGACTTGGAGATGACACGGCTGGAGGACGAGGGTCGAGCAGAAAGTTGAAGCCCAGCACGCAGCACGAAATGAGTGACATGAACAGAGAGAACTCTTCCAGCAGAGTAGAAGAGTCAATTAACACGCCTCTTCTCTAGTCATAAACAGTTATAACACACACAAAACCCACCAAGTAACTGTCATCGTTCCTCGGAACAACTACGACATTCACGGCCATAAAATGCATTATGCACCGGGTACGGTTTTAACTACTGTCTGATAATGTACATAAAGCTCTAGGGGCGTGATTTACTTACACTAGGGCGCAGTTTATAAAGTCTCGTGTCCCTAACTCACAATGTTGTCGGCTACCAGTTTAGTGCGCTTCGTTAATATTGGCAGGATTCCCATTTAGTCGAGCCCCTATATTGACCAATTGCAACGAGAAAAAGAGGTAAAGTGTGGATTTGTCTCTGTCGGTGGCAAATAGAAAACATTAACCTACACAGTTCGCGGTGACTGCACCAGCCAGGCGGCCTTAATACCTCAGACTCAAGACCCCCTGTCCTGGTGTTTGTCCATCAAGAATGATGATGACCATTGATTTAATCCAATGGGGTTGAAAGTTTGGAGCAAGGTACTAAAGGCAGCAATGACAGTTTTGGCACCACTGGGCCAGTTCCATGGTAGTACAGGTTAGACAGATACATCTGCCACACCTGGGGGGTTAACCTGGAACTCTTGGTAGGCAAGCTCACTAACCACTATGCCTCCGCGGCTCATGGTGTTCATATAACCATCATCATGTGACCCACAATGTAGCGTAGCCAATAACAGTAAGTAATCACGCGATCGTTTGCTAGAGTTTTCTGGACATCACCTGGAAGGAAGGGAAGTGAAGCAGTGATCTTGTCGCCGCACTGCATGAATTGGAGCCTACCTTATATAATTATGAAAGCCTGAAACACACCTTACAAGCGAGGCAGTACCTGCCTGGGAATTTCCACTGTTATTGAGGTCATAGCTACAAAAGTGAAACCATCCAGGCAGAGTGTAACAGTCGCTGATGCACCTGGGTATGATGTACCAAGGTATGATGTACCCGTCGCTGATGTACAAGGTATGCTACGATGTTACCATACACCGCCCTGCTTTCGTTTGGAAAGGACACACAGTCAGACAACGTTAGGATTGTTACTTCTTATTATTCGCTTTTCCAATTTCACGGCAAAGGGTCACCCAATAATGTTCCGTTCCTGTACCAGTGAATATCACACACACTGTCCCGTGTGAAAAGGGAATAGGCAACAGTACCGACAAACCAATAGCACGCACAGGCATACTGTAAATACGCATAAGGCCGCTGTCAGAATGCCAACACAACAGTCAGCCACGAAAATTACAGTTCATAGTCAATGGAAGCGGCAGTCACTAGAAAAACAAAAGTTGCGCACACATTACTGCATAATACAAACACCATATAGTTCAGCAACCGGCATCCGCCATTTTTCTGAGCATGCAGTTCACAATACAAACCACCGCGGACAGATGTAAAAAGATTCCACACAAAACTCACAGCTCACTTCACTCAGTCGCTGGGCGACGGAACCTTCGATGGTATAACTAGAAACTCCCTTGTCTGTACCCCACAAAATGACAAAAACAATGGGGAAACTAAAACATACCGAGAAGAAAACTAAAGACTGAGATGAGTAATATGGCGAGGGCATGGGTGGAGCTGTCAGATATAGCAGGAGGTTGCGGGTCTATGTCCATAATGAGGGAGGAGGAGGAATGGGAGAATGAGGTACTTTCGGTGAAGTCTGCCTACAGACCTGATATGAAGTAACAAATTCACATGTAAGTGTAGAGCATATTGAGCTTGTAAAATATCAGAAAAAATGGAACATCTACGAGATAGAAATTGGGTAAAAGCTCAGCAAATGATACCCATTGCTGCGCGTTAGCGAGGCTGATAGAGAACTGCGCAGATCACGTCGTGAGCGCGGGTTCAATGACTGTGCCAGTCTCCTCGTAATTTGAGGGAAAAGAAAACCCTAACCTGCACAGTCCGCGGCGACCGCACTAGCCAGGTGAACTGAATGCCTCGGGCTCAAAGACTCCACACCACAAGGTACTATATTGGCAGTAAATGACAGTGACAGTGTGACAGATGGGCCACCTATTCCTGCATGCATTCAAGCGTACAAAATAAGACCGCTCTATCATACCACAGACTCACAACGCAACTGCTTCAGGATGAAAACAAAACAAAAACGACATCCGACGTGTTGATGGATATGTGGTATTATCTGACATAAGTATGTCATCACGAAGCCACGTGTCATTGTTGTGTTTTTCATTGTGGTGATTCACTGAACAAACCCAGTTGTTGTACAGCGTTGAACATATTCGGCGTCCACTCACACAACTGTGGCACATTTTACCCCCGTCACATTACCATTCAAGGTGCGAATTACCTTTCTATGGCACGCTATCGGTTGTATGCGTCATTGCTGGCGGCTATGTTTTCCGGCGCCTATACTTCTCTATGGCGTCATTCTATGAGCCACTGTGAGTCGCGGGTACAAGACCTGTTATTTTATTTCAAAAGCCCATTACTTAAATAATAATCTGACACAAAAAGGGCACTCTGTGGCGAAGTGGTAAGCTATTTGCCTCGCACTACGAACGTTGTGGGGGTCGTTTCGGATTCTGTCATTCGGTTTTCGAAAGTAATTCTTTCCGAGACCGAAGTCTTCGCTGGAGGTACGGAGTTTGTGCTCCGTCAGACGCTTTCGAGAGCCGTTCTGTGGACAGAAGGCAGAGTCATTTGAGTGAGTCCGGTGCAAATAAGTCGAACAAACACTAGCACAGATGTCGATGGTAGTAAATAATGACTTAATAGAACTGGCAGCTTTAAAGACAGTCTCCGGATCTCCGGTATCGTGTCGTGGTGTTAGTGTCAGTCACTCTCTGGCACCTTGTCGTCTTGACAGATGATTGTTACATCGAGCTTCAAAAAAGACAACTACAGCCCATGGCAGTTAAGACGCGGGGATGGAATTGTACCTCTCAATATGGGATCAATTGGAAATACCAAGTGTTGCCCACCGGCTTCCTGGCCTAGAGGTTAGCGACTTTTCTCCGTAATCTCGTATACTCTCGTAAGTAACGTGGCGACGGTGAGAATCAGCAGTGGTTCGAATCGCGTCAGTAACTTACGGGGTATGTGAGCCGGCCGCTCAGAAAGCAATGGCAAACTACTGAGCGTAATCTTGCCAAGAAATCAACAATCAGCTGAAAGATGCTGATGTTGACAGCGATGTTCTGTAAAGGATAAGCAAACATATTATTATGTGTTGCCCATGTAGCATGATCCCTCTCTCGGCCTGCCTAGTTTACTCCCGAAGAAAGGTACGCCAATACATCTGGAACAAGATAAGCTGCCAAAGCTGCCGGATCAGCAAAGCAATGCTCTAACTGCCCGCCTGTAGGAGCTTCGATTCTATACCAGTTGTTGACCAAGACTTTGAGTCCGGTCTGCCCTGCCATGACATTCGGTCTTTAGGTTGCATTTCCTCGCACTAGGATAAGTAAGGCGTGTACCCTTCCAATTGCGCTGCCCCACGCGAAGCCGTTGGTACAATGTGGGGTGTTGTGTTTGGGAAGCGCCGCCCAACATTCGGCGCTAACAGAAATCGCGTAGCACCGTCTACTGTCATACGGTAGCTCAGTATGAATACCCAGTCTCCCTGTATAAATACCCAGCAATCAATCACAGGAGTTATTTACAAACGTCTAATAACAGAACACCTCAGGGATAGTATTCAAAACTCTGACAAACCTGTCTCAAGCCATTCCAGTTCTTCTGATCACAACAGAGTGGACGATGTATGTGTCACAGCTTTGAAGCCATGTTTCTCTGATAGCTTAATTAGGCTTAAAATTGAAAGCCAGTTAATCAACTCTATGGGTTGCATCCATCCCACGGGAATCAATACTTGTAGATGCCACTGTATAACTCTGCTGATTACCCTCTATATTCCTGTATCCATATCTGTTTGCACACCTTCGACCCCCACATTTTATGTTTCACCTTTCACAACTGAAATTCTACGCAGCCTTCCAAGCAACGAAGGATATGTGTTTTAACGTTCTGAAATGTTCTAATTTTGTATTTTTCTTTAGATCTGTTTGTGTTGTTGCTGGTGAAGAAAAGCATAATCGAAACGTCTTTCGTTGTGTCGAAGTATACTTTTTATTTTATTATTGTTTGGATTTTCCCCCTATGATTTATGTTTACCGTACTGGAGTTTGTTGTAAGGTGTGTACACTTGTCTGTGTTTAGTATCTCTCACTATGTCGCAGGAGTTACACACACCTGTGTTTATTTCATATTACAAACATCTGTGTGCTATTCGAGTGCCCTGTGATTTATTCAGAGTTAATCACTGTAATCTTACCGCTCCCTAAACAGCAGCTAGATTCCTCTGGACGTCCAACCTAATTCCTCAAATGATCGTATCCCCTCTCTCAACTCGCTCACTGGTTTAACTGCCCAGTTCAAGTACACCGCACTCTCTGTTGAAGTGGTGACTTTAACTCATCGCTGCCGACGCACTCCGGCCCCTGGGGTGCTCATACACTTGAGTCTCATGAAGATAATTGAAGACGACACGCCTCGGTCTTGAGATGTCAATTAAGAAGCTTTAAAACAACGAAAAGCTACACGCTTCCAGCGATGTTCAACTTGTGAGTCATGGTTCCCTGGGGGGGGGGGGGGGGGGAAAGAGAGAGAGAGAGAGAGAGAGAGAGAGAGAGAGAGATCATCGCTGACAGTTTGGGTCGTCGTGGGTGGGAGAGAAGCGCGTGTGTGTGTGTGTGTGTGTGTGTGTGTGTGTGTGTGTGTGTGTGTGTGTGTGTGTGTGTGTGTGTGTGTGTGTGTGTGTGTGTGTGTGTGTGTGTGTGTGTGTGTGTGTGTGTGTGTGTGTGTGTGTGTTTTTTTTGTTTCTTTTTTTTTTTTTTTTTTGAAACTATACAAGTGTAGCTGTCAAGTAAAACTACCGAAGGTGTGCTCGTTTGGTAAACTACGAAACTTCTTGATGTGATCTCGTTTGGTACATTAACAACTAATTAATTTGCGCTCGTTTGGCAAACTATAAGCTACTTGATATGTCCTCGTTTGGTAAATTAATAGTTACTTGATATGTGCTCGTTGGTAGTCAATCTTGACAGCTGAAGAAGAATTACATTAAACAATAATATTTTCAAAAATGTATTTCCAAAACACTTCAGTTGAAAATAAATGTATATTACCCGTGTTTCACAAGGCAAAAGAAATATTGGAAGACCTAAAAGAACAAGGAGAAGAGAAGTAGAAACAGGCATACATAATATGGGTAGCCATGGTCGGTGTGCATGGGGTAGCTAATGATTCAGAAGAATGAAGAATGAAGAGGAAAGAAAGCGAAGAAGAAAGAGGGTGAAGAAGAAGAAGAAGAAGAAGAAGAAGAAGAAGAAGAAGAAGAAGAAGAAGAAGAAGAAGAAGAAGAAGAAGAAGCATGGAAGCAGTTACAGAATGTTAGTTGGTCAGTGAAGACACAGACTCAGACAGTATGAAATCCGCTGACTTGCTCAATGAAAGGTAAAGAAATGATGGAGAAACACGATGAAAGTTCGCCCATGCGCAAGGACGGAGGAAGGACACTAGAAAGTAAATATTCCATGACGCAAACACTGAGCCAGTTTAGCTCGGCTTAAGAGCAGCTCCAGTGAATTCAATATTGGGAAAGGTAATATATCGTTTATACAGCCGTAGGCATGTTGAGTGTTTGACAATCACATGTACCATTTCCCAGCAAAGGTTGAGGGCAAGAGTGTACAAGAAATACAACGGTTTAAACCAGTGTTTCCCAACCTTTTTTGTGCTATGCCCCACCTAAGCCTTTCTAAAATTATTATGCCCCCCCCCCACCCCCCACCCCAATATGCATCATTTTTAATATTCAAAAATTGAAATGTTCACTAAAGAAACTTGCATATTTTTTAGAAGGGCTCACGGTTCCCAGAGGGGCCAGAGCCGCTCCCCCCCCCCCCCTCATCCCCGGGTCCCGCGTCTCTGTGTGTCGCTTGTGTTGGGTGAATGTTTTTTTTTTTTTTTTTGCGGTTACCCCAGACAAGCTGGTTCCCCCGCCTCGCCTTTTTTTGTGTGGACCCTTAGTCTCACTGTGAGCTATTGCCCACAGTGGTCCACCAGGCCCACATCTAAGGTAAAGATATGTGATGGGTGTTTATTTGATCATCCCGGCCCCCGACCAGACCAGGCGCATTACTGGGGGGGGGGGGGGGGGGAGCAGCAAATGCACCCGATCCTAACCAAAGGACCGATAGGTGTCAGGAAGAAATCACTAGGAAATTATTGAGCAAACACAGTAAGTAAATTTTCAAAACATATAATGGAGAACTTAAATTCAAGTACAAAATAATTTTAATGAAATATTTTTCTATATTATTTTAATTATTAGTAATTATTTAAATTTAGTGAGATCTTGCGCTTGATGCTTGCTGCAAGGAGATTTTATGTCATGTTCCAATTTAGTTAACGTCAGTCTCAAGTCTCCCCGTTTTGTTATATCCAGCCGATTTCTTCCATTTTCGAATTGCCCCCCTTAACAATCGAATTGCCCCCCTGTGGGGCGTGGGCCCCACGTTGGGAAACACTGGTTTAAACGGTGAAATTACCACAACAGATGAACTGGAAAGGGGACGTTCCATTTTTGACGAGACAGGATATATTGCACCTGGATGTGTGTGTATATATGACAGCGGAAACTTATCGGATCTGACCTGAGAGTCTCGGCATTGTGCGTTGACCAGTTCTCTTCCAAAAAATATCTGGTAGATGTTAATCCGTGTTGACGCTAAGCCAGTGGTTCTCAACCTTTTTTTGGCCCGTGCCCCCCTTCACCATATTTTTAGGACGTCATTCCCCCCCCCCCTTCACCATAAATTTAGAACGTCATCCCCCCCCCCTTTTTCGTATTTCCTCCCTAAAAATTCCCCCCTACACAGTATACTAATAATTGAAGCTAAATTTAATAGCACATACTAAAACAAGTCTAGACATCTATATAAAACGTGATTTGCGGATCTATTTACGTTATAAATGAATTTCAGAGGGTGATACGTACAGAACCGTAAAGTATAAAGGGAAAAACAATATCAAGTAATCGGTTCTTGTATTAACGCGATCTTGAAATAATATTCATCCCCCCCCCTGGAAACCCCAAAATTCCCCCCGGGGGGGGGGGGGGGGGAATTCCCCACCGGTTGCGAACCACTACGCTAAGCGACTCTGGTTCATGGCTATTCCCACTGGAAAAAAAGTTTTCCATTTATCACTTGTCTTTCTCCTGTTGCGATCAGTTGTTCGCTTTGAGTAGTAGATGTACACTACTAGCTGTAGAGTAGTTTTTTCCTTCTTCTCCCTCTTCTTCTTCTTCTTCTTCTTCTTCATCATCATCATTTTTCCTACTTCTTTCTTGTTCTTGTTCTTTTTTCCGTCTTCTTTTTCTCTTCCTCCTCCTCCCATCCTGTATGTTTCTTTAATCGAGAGCTCAATGTAGCTGGCAAATAGCTGTCTCTGACTGAGTATCTGTCTCTGTGAATGTCTGTCTATCTGGATATCTGTCTCTGTGAATGTCTGTCTCTGAATATATGTCTCTGTGAATGCTTGGCTCTGTCTGAATATCTGCCTCTGTAAATGTCTGTCTCTGAATATCTGTCTCTGTAAGTGTCTGTCTCTGTCTGAATATCTGTCTCTGTATCTTGAAGACAGAGGTGCCAGACCGGGGAGAACATCAATAACCATGGAACTGGTTATCCTCGCTGCTTCTGAGGTCAAGAAATGACACTTTAATGTAACCGTTATCTGGACGTCTGTGCGAGAGAGAGAGAGAGAGAGAGAGAGAGAGAGAGAGAGAGAGAGAGAGAGAGAGAGAGAGAGAGAAGAGAGAGAGAGGAGAGGGAGGGCGGGAGAGAAAGTGATGGACAGTGAGATAGAAACGTAGGAAAATCACATAGAGACAGTGAGAGGGGGCGGGAGAGAGACAGAGAGAGCTAGAGAAAGATAGTGAGATAGACATGGAAGGAGATAGAGGGTAGACAGAGACAGAGAGAGTTAAGGGGCCACCCTGTGACCCATGTGTCTCAACGATTCAAAAAACTTCGTGTCCCTGGGGATCGTAAAATAGAGCTCTCATTACTCCGTAACCAAAGGAAGAGAGGGCGGACGGGCGGAAGGACGGACGGACGGACGGACGGACGGACGGTAGGCAGGCAGGCAGGCAGGCAGGCAGGCAGGCAGGCAGGCAGGCAGGCAGGCAGGCAGGCAGGCAGGCAGGCAGGAAGGAAGGAAGGAAGGAAGGAAGGAAGGAAGGAAGGAAGGAAGGAAGGAAGGAAGGTGAGACAAGCAGAGAACATGTGAACAATGAACACTAAACAAGCACACATTGACGACCACTGGGAACACAACAACAACATTGTCTGGTCAATGGGAGGAGGCTGACGATCTCTGACAAGCGGGACATGATGTCTCCGGCAACAAACAGCACAGCATCGATGAACGCAAGCCACATGCCACCATGGTGCATGGGACGTCGTGGTAGCAGCAGCAGCAGCAGCAGCAGCAGCAGCAGCAGTAGTAGTAGTAGTAGTAGTAGTAGTAGTAGTAGTAGTAGTAGTAGTAGTAGTAGTAGTAACAGTAGTAGTAGTAGTAGTAGTAGTAGTAGTAGTAGTAGTAGTAGTAGTAGTAGTAGTAGTAGTAGTAGTAATAGTAGTAGTAGTAGTAGTCCTCTTCTTATTCTTCTTCCTACTACTACTACTACTACTACTACTACTACTACTACTACTACTACTACTAAGAAGAGGAAGAAGATGAGAATCTGCAGGAGCTGTGTTTAGCATTAAGTGCACAACGGAATTGTCGCTATAACCTCGTTCTGTGTGATCCATGAGACCTGGCAGTGAGTTCTGTGGAGCTTACTTGATAGGGAAGGGGGAAGGGGGAAATCTAATATGGGATTACATTATCTTCAGTGATATCACATTTTTTAGTTTGCTGCATATCATTTACAGGTTGCTGCAGTCAACCCCAGAGTATTTGGCTGTTTGTGATTTCTTGGCAGGTTTACGTTCAGCAGTCTGCCACTCCTTTCTGAACGACGGCACACATAGCACTATATGAAAACCAACACAAGGCGGCGTGCTGCCAAATCGTCCACAGCTGTGCTTCAAACGCGGTATGAGATATTGCGAAATGCGTTCGCAATCCATTCGTCCTAGTGCCGGTGGTATCCCGTGACTTCTGGCAACATCTGGTCTGATATTAGCCGCCGCAGTTGTCTAGAGGCAGTCAACGTGTTGCGCAACTCTCCGACACACCGAGTCTAGGGTTCGAAATCAAAGATTTGGAAGCATACCGCAGCCTTGCGTTGATTATGATGGTATGAGTCCCTGTCGTTCAGAAAGCACAAGCAAATTACGTAATAGCCAAAAATGATGGGGTTGACTGCAATGCCCATTAAATAGATGCAACTATCTTTATTATTTTATAACATGAGCTAACATTCTGTTCTTGCTGTATGTTCCATGGGATTATCGCACTTTATGACAACACCTAATATGGTTCTTCCGTTATGAGAAACCAGTGTATCATGGGATTGCCTTTCGGTAGTGCCTACCATACAATTTAAATGTACTTTTACATTACTTCTCAGACTTCGAAAGAATCCAGGCTATTTCTGGAAACCACACAGAGTCCATAAACAGTTCACACAGTCGCACGGCCTGAAATTTTCCTTTCGTTTATCTAACATTCCCTTCCGCCACATTCTAGAAAACGATAAAACGTTCCTAGTGGACTCAGCTCGTGACGTCAAAGGCGTCTGTGTGTGAGCAAAACTGGAAACCAGAAACTAAACAGGTATACATAAAAAAAAAAACGGCTACAGTTATAAATATAGCTTAACACGCTCAGATACGACTGTAAAACGTAAACCTAAATGCCCGGTTGTTAAGGATGAATTTACAGGCAGTTGTGTGGCGTCATAGCAGAGAAAAGACCAGAAGCAAGTGCTATAGTCATTGGTGTGTCTAATGATTTACACATCATCATCATCATCATCATCATCATCATCATCTTGCACTTCTGCCGTCAAGCGTCGTGGGGAGGAATAATTTGCGTTCCAGCGCCCGGTGGGCGGCACTGGATAGTGCCATTCCGTGTGATTGTACAATGTCTCTGATGTCGTCAATCCATTTTCTTCTTGGACGTCCTCGTGGTCTCGTCGCAGATGATCTTTGATGTAAGGCCAGTGATGGTAGTTGCTGATGTTGCATTCTAACGACATGGCCAAACCACTTGATCTTCTGTCTTTCAATAAATGTGGCACAAGGTGTTGATCCCACAGTCTTTCTAATAATAATTGTTAAGTTGGCAGCTCTCCTCAGACATCTCATTTCGCAGGTGTTGATTTTGCGAAGGTGTAATTTGGATAAAGTCCAGGTCTGAGATTGGTAGATGTTTTAATTGGCTATCATTTATTTTTTCGTTCGCTTGGTTTTAACTCAAGTGTCGTCCATACTACACATGTGCTACTACTTCTAGTAGCACTGCATTGATTTTTGCGTGTGGATTAGCTTTCTCTATTACCAGTGTCCCTCGCCATCAGGCGAACCCACTCCGACTTCTGAGGTAATTGTAATTTACGTCCCCAAGTCATGACGATAGGTCAAAATTGTAGTTCAACAGACCGTGTAGGGATTGAACCTGCTACCTCAGCTCAGCGCACCGGAACTTGAAGAAAAAGCGCTCTTAATCATTCAGCTATGCTGGCCTGCCGGGCCATCATTATCTATCATCAGGTGCCCTGTAAAGTGACGTAAGCATGTGGGTGTCTCTCTATACCTGGGTCCTTGATCTCTCTGGTTTTGAACCACGAAGTTCGGAAAGATAATGTGATAGTTTTCCCTCGCCTTCCACACCCACCCGGAGTTATATTACCTCTGCCTTTCACAGCAATTTCCGATTGCCCGGAAAAGTGAGTGCCCTGCTCAGCAGCAGAGTTGTCCTCTTCTCCAGGTGATTACACCGAGCGTCCAGAGCAACGTTTGCAGCAGAATTGAGCGCGGCCCGTCCTCCACTACCTACTACAGTTGGGACTGTCTCTTCCACGAGTATTTAAGTATGAGGAGGTGGGGTAGGGAGGGTGAGAGAGAGAGAGGGAGAGAGAGAGAGAGAGAGAGAGAGAGAGAGAGACAGAGAGAGAGAGACTTACAGACAGACAGACAGACAGACAGAGACAGACAGACAGACAGAGACAGACAGACAGACAGACAGACAGACAGACAGACAGACAGACAGAGACAGAGAGAGAGAGAAGAGCTACGGAGTTCGTGCCTTATGCGAAATAGATCGAGCCTTATGGGATGAATTGGATCATTTTTGCCTCGTAAACCATCTTTTGTAAATATACACACGGATAGGATACGACAGAGAAATTAATATTTTGTTGTTGTTATATAAAGAGAATATGAATGGCCAAAATTGCTTTCAACATCACGACATCAGTATTAACATCTGGAGAGATTAACAACGCATTAAACATTACAATTGTCAAATGGTATGTATATGCAACACTACTATTCGGCGCGGAAGCCTAGACATTGAACAAGGAACTAGAAAGTCGAATGGAGGGCCTGGAAATGTGGATATACAGAAGAATATGCTTATTTCATGGAAATTTAAAAAAAAATCAAAAACAGAATTTCTAGAAACGCTGGAAATGAACAGAGAGTTGATGAAAGAAAAAAACAAGTGGCGAGTGAAATATTTCGGCCACGGTAAAAGACATAGCACTCTTATAACAACCAAACTGGTGGGTGAGGTTGAAGGCAAGCGAGCAAGAGGTAGACAACGGTACAATTGGGAAGATAACATCAAGAGATGGACGAACAGCAATCTGATATAATGTACAATCAAAGAGAGAGACAGTGTTCATTTCTGATACTGATATTCCTCCATACCATAGTCTCAAACTGTCCAGTATCTTCTTTCTTTGTCTGCCCTGCCTCTCTCCCCCTCCTGCTTTCCGGTTGTGACGACATATTCCTGCTTTCCTCATCTTATCACATGATCAAATATTGTGGACTGCACTCTTCTGATGCGATTAACCAGTTCTCTTTCTGAGTTAACCTATTTCAAGATGTCTTCATTACTCCTTCTATCTGTCCACTGTATAAAACCGCACCTCCACAGCTTCCACATAATCCCTCACTTGTCTGCTAACTGTCCACACTTCTCGTCCATACATCAGGATTAGTCCAATGTAGCTCTTTAAAACTCTTTCCTTTACCTCGACTGACAAAGATAAACTGCAGAGAATATTGTTCATCTTGTGAAATAATGTCTTTGCTTAGACTATTCTACATTTAACTTCTTTAATACGTCTTCCATCTGCTGTTATTAAAGTACCCAAACACTTAAATACACTGACTTATTTCCCAATGATTCCGTTCACTGTGGTGTGACTTTTTAGAAGACAGGTTTTCTTACCTTAACTTCTGTTTTTAAACACAAACATTTTTGTTGTTGTCCCCACCCAGTTTCTTGCTACGGGTCAATGATGTGCATGCGCCATCAAATTGTCCAGGCCTGTTAGGAGGAGCAGGCTGTCAAGCATTAACTCACTTTGGCAAGTGACGAGCTCTGGTGCCAAACCCGCGTCCGACGTTGCTCATGACATAGTCACATACCAACGCAGTTCGCTGTCAACTTCGTTAGCGATCGGACGCCAAAACGCATAAGACAAGTCCAACTTAAGTGATAGGTGTATACAAAACAATAAACTAAGGCATAACGGACGAACAAGCTTTTTTTTTTTTTTTTAGCATATCCTTTTTACAGGACTTAGCTGTCAACACCAGCATCTTTCAGCTGTATGTTGATCTCTTGGCAAGATTACGCTCAGTAGTTTGCCATTGCTTTCTGAGCGGCCGGCTCACATACCCCGTAAGTTACCGATGCGATTCGAACCACTGCTGATTTGAACCGTCATCACGTTACCTGACGAGAGTATACGAGATTACGGAGAAAAGTCATAACCTCTAAGCCACGAAGCCGGCCACAAACAAGTTACTAGCATGATTAATTAATTATGTTGTCTGGTTTGTATAATCCTCACAGCATTTCGTTTTTGGTTGACCTCAAAGGGATCTTTGTGTCAGAGGTTCGACAATTATTGGACAACTGGTGGCACCTAACAAGGGGCGGTTGACTTCCTGCCTGGGAAGTAGGACAACAACTGTGTACACATTCCTGGAGTTGACTGTCTGGCGGGCGGGCGGGCTGGTTGGGGCCTGTCTAGACGTGATGAGTGTGACTACAGGATGGGGGAGGGGGTGCAGAGGCAACAGAGGTGGAAGGATATAGACATCGGGCGATAGAGAGAGGGTGAGGGAGAGGGCAGTGGCAAGAGAGGTGTAAGGATTTAGACATCGAGCGAGAGAGAGAGAGAGAGAGAGAGAGAGAGAGAGAGAGGGGGGGAGGGGACAGTGGCAAGAGATGTGAAAGGATTTAGACATCGGGCGAGAGAGACAGAGAGGGGGGGGAAGAGAGGGGGCAGTGGCAAGATAGGCGAAAGGATTTAGGCATCAGGTGATAGAGTGAGAGAGAGAAGGGCGGGGGGAGGGGGGGCAGTGGCAAGAGAGGTGAAAGGATTTGGATATCGGGCAAGAGAGAGAGGGGGAGAGAGAGAGGGGGGGGGCAGTGGCAAGATAGGCGAAAGGATGTATGCATCGGGCGCTAGAGAGAGAGAGAGTGTGTATGGGAGAGAGGGGAGAGCGAGAGGAGACAGACAAAACAGTGAGAGAGAGACGAAACAGTGAGAGAGAGACGAAACAGTGTGTGAGAGAGAGAGAGAGAGAGAGAGAGAGAGAGAGAGATACGAAACAGTGAGAGGGAGAGAGGGAGAGAGAGAGGGAGAGAGGGAGAGAGAGAGGGAAGAAAGTGAGAAAGAGAGAGGAAACAGTGAGAGAGAGTGAGAGAGACGAAACAGTGAGAGAGAGATATGAAACAGTGAGAGAGAGATATGAAGCAGTGAGAGAGAGAGAGCCGAAACAGTGAGAGAGAGCTATGAAACAGTGAGAGAAAGGTATGAAACAGTGAGAGAGAGACGAAACAGTGTGAGAGAGAGAGAGAGAGAGAGAGAGAGAGAGAGAGAGAGAGAGAGAGATACGAAACAGTGAGAGGGAGAGAGGGAGAGAGAGAGGGAGAGAGGGAGAGAGAGAGGGAAGAAAGTGAGAAAGAGAGAGGAAACAGTGAGAGAGAGTGAGAGAGACGAAACAGTGAGAGAGAGATATGAAACAGTGAGAGAGAGATATGAAGCAGTGAGAGAGAGAGAGAGCCGAAACAGTGAGAGAGAGCTATGAAACAGTGAGAGAAAGGTATGAAACAGTGAGAGAGAGACGAAACAGTGAGAGAGAGTGAGAGAGACGAAACAGTGAGAGAGAGATATGAAACAGTGAGAGAGAGACGAAACAGTGAGAGAGAGAGAGAGACGAAACAGTGAGAAAGAGAGAGACGAAACAGTGAAAGAGAGAGAGAGAGAGAGAGAAAGAGAGAGAGACGAAAAAGACACAGAGAGGCGAAAAAGACACAGAGAGACGAAAAAGAAAGACAGAGAAGTGAAAGAGAAACCGATAGAACAGTAGTTCTAAACAACCCGGTGACCACACAGCCGCAGTACTGAGCACTCAATCATTCAGCCCCTGACCCAGCAGATGTCACACGGCACACGGCGAGAGGTGACAGTCCTGACAGAGACACAAACACGCCATTCACCGGAGACACATATGGACCGCTTCCCGCGACAAATGACACTGGCGGAGATCATTAGAATGACAAGCAGACCCTCCACGGGAACAGACAGGGAATGCGGAAGAACTCTCCTAGGGGTGTCTAGTTGGTCATGCGTCGAAGTACACTTGTTCCTGCAGGACCATAGTCATTTCGAGGTGACAGGTTTGAATCACGGTCGGTAACTTTTTTTTCCCACATATCCTTTACAGGACATCGCTGTCAACAGCAGCATCTTTCAGCTGTCTGTTAATTTCTTGGCAAGATTACGCTCAGTAGTTTGCCATTGCTTTCTGAGCGGCCGGCTCAGTTATCACGGAAGTCACCAGCGGGGGTCGAACCGCCTCAGCTCTCGCTCCGCTACGAGACTGCGTGATAAACGGGATTCTTGACTTGCTGTGTACAGCTGTGATAGGGCATATGGCAAGGAAGGTAGGTACACCACACATCCATGTATTGTGACACGGGTCTTACTGATGGTTCTACCACGGGATGAACTTTAACTTCGTGCCTCAATCTGCCCAAATACACTTCCTTGCCTTGTGGCACAGTGTACTCACACAGGTCTTACTGATGGTTCTACCACGGGATGAACTTTAACTTCGTGCCTCAATCTGCCCAAACACACTTCCTTGCCTTGTGGCACAGTGTAATCACACAGGTCTTACTGATGGTTCTACCACGGGATGAACTTTAACTTCGTGCCTCAATCTGCCCAAACACACTTCCTTGCCTTGTGGCACAGTGTAATCACACAGGTCTTACCGATGGTTCTACCACAGGATGAACTTTAACTTCGTGCCTCAATCTGCCCAAACACACTTCCTGCCTTGTGGCACAGTGTAATCACACAGGTCTTACTGATGGTTCTACCACGGGATGAACTTTAACTTCGTGCCTCAATCTGCCCAAACACACTTCCTTGCCTTGTGGCACAGTGTAATCACACAGGTCTTACTGATGGTTCTACCACGGGATGAACTTTAACTTCGTGCCTCAATCTGCCCAAACACACTTCCTTGCCTTGTGGCACAGTGTAATCACACAGGTCTTACTGATGGTTCTACCACGGGATGAACTTTAACTTCGTGCCTCAATCTGCCCAAACACACTTCCTTGCCTTGTGGCACAGTGTAATCACACAGGTCTTACTGATGGTTCTACCACGGGATGAACTTTAACTTCGTGTCCCGATCTGCCCAACCAGACCCCCAGGGGGTAATGAAATCCCAACAGCCAGGGATTTAGTAGGCTACCACCCCACCAGGTCACGCCAAAGAGAGTAGATAATCTGCAAGGTCACAGTATCCACAAACCATTGTCGTCTTGACCTCTAACCTGGTTAGGTACCCACAGAAGACTTTCAACAGGTCAGGTCAACAACACAATACATACAAAGATACCCACAGAAAAAATTCCACAGGAGAACAACAAAAACAGATACAAAGATACCCACAGAAGACTTTCAACACAACCCCAAAGACAAGGTGATACACAAATATCCACAAAAGAGGTTCAATGAAATCAAATAGAAACTGTCACAAGGACATCCATAGAAGATGTGTAATAGAACACGAAAATCAAACTGACACAAATATACCCATTAAATAAAAATTTAGTTGCATATCATTTACAGGGCATTGCAGTCTAACCCAGCATTCTTTGGCTATTTGTGATATCTTGGCAACTTTACGTTCAGTAATTCGTCATTGCTGTCTGAACGACCAGCACAGATACCACTGTATGAAAACCAACGCAAGGCCGTCTGCTGCCATAACGCCCGCAGCTGTGTTTCGAACGCGGTATACGGGATTGTGAATTGCGTCCGAAACCCGTACGCCCAAAGACGATGTGTTAAACAACACCAAAATCAAACCGACACAGAGATACCCACAGAAGAGTTCAACAGAACAGCACAAACCCAAAGAAGAGTTAAACAGAAAAACACAAACCCACAGAAGAGTTCAACAGAACAACACAAACCCACAGAAGAGTTCAACAGAACAACACAAACCCACAGAAGAGTTCAACAGAACAATAAACAAACTGACACAGCAATCACCACTACACATAGACTGACCTTCCGACTCTTCCCAAGCGTGGAGACGATCACCAGGCGAGTCTTTCACTCCGTTATTTACAACTCTCCAAAGAATGACCTCCAAACACGGTAATTCTCCGGGAGTGCGGCACTGGGCGAATCAATAATCCAAAATCAATCTTTCTTGTGACAACAACAGCATACAGTCACATAATATTATCGGATTCTGTCATCTGTCACTGCCACATCTGGAGACGAAAACAGGAGTTTCAAATCAGATTACCTGAGTATTGCACAAACCAAAATAGAACAGACAGTAAGCATGGCGAATGGCAAAGGTAAATAACAGCACGTTACGCTGCGGGTACAGTAACAGGTAACAGATGCAGGTGTGGTGGATGGTAGGACATGAGGATACAGTTATATTAAATGTTTTGGACATCGCTGTCAACATCAGCATCTTTCAGCTGATTGATGATTTCTTGGCAAGATTACGCTCAGTAGTCTGCCATTGCTTTCTGAGCGACCGGCTCCATACTCTCATAAGTCACTGGTGCGACTCGAACCTCTTCCAATTCTCGTGCGCTCACGTCAACCAAGAGAGTATTCGGGATTACGGAGAAAGCTGCTAACCTCTCGACCAGGGAGACCGGCGAGGGTACAATAACAGGTAGGAATTGAGGGTACAGTAACATGTAGGAATTGAGGGTACAGTAACAAGTAAGACATGAAGGTACATTGGCAGGTAGGACATGGTAGAGTGGCAGGTAGGACATGGTACAGTGACAGGTAGGACATGACGGTACAGTGACAGGTAGGACAAGATAGTACAGTGACAGGTAGGACATGATGGTACAGTGACAGTTAAAAACATGATGGTACAGTGACAGGTAGGACATGATGGTACAGTGACAGTTAAAAACATGATGGTACAGTGACAGGTAGGACATGATGGTACAGTGACAGGTAGCACATGATGGTACAGTGACAGGTAGCACATGATGGTACAGTGACATGTAGGACATGATGGTACAGTGATAGGTAGGACTTGAAGGTACATTGAAAGGTAGGACACGATGGTACAGTGACAGGTAGGACATGAAGGTACAGTGACAGGTAGGACATGATTGTACAGTGACAGGTAGGACATGATGGTACAGCGGCAAGTAGGACAGTGACAGGTAGGACATGATGGTACAGTGACAGGTAGGACATGATGGTACGGTGGCAGACAGGACATGAAGGTACAGTGACAGGTAGGACATGATGGCACAGTGACAGGTAGGACATGATGGTACGGTGGCAGACAGGACATGAAGGTACAGTGACAGGTAGGACATCATGGTACAGTGACAGGTAGGACATGATGATACAGTGACAGGTAGGACAGTGACAGGTAGGACCGTGACAAGTAGGACCGTGACAGGTAGGACAGTGACAGGCAGGACAACAGAAATGGGAAGAGTGGACTGGAGTGACTTGGTTCAGGGCCTATGCCGCAGTGGTGGAAAGGGGCAGGAGGAGGAGGGGAGGAGGAGGAGGAGTATGCGATTCTGGCCGACACTCAGTACTGCGACGAAAGGCCAGGCGGATATATAAACATACTGCAACTGGTAAAATTTGTATTGGAACTCTTCGCTGGAAGTTGAAGTTGGGAATGGAGCGGCTATGGTATGACCCGTATATTGAGACTATGTTCGTGGGTCAAGGCAACCTCGCAAAACTCAGGATCAGGATCATAATAGAAATGAGGAGGATGAAGATTACAGGAGTCGGAGTAGGAGAAGGAAGAGAGGAGTAGAGGGAGGAGGAGGAAAGGGGAGGAAGAGGTGGAGGAGACAGAGAAGAGGTGGAGGAGACAGAGATGAGGAGGACGCGGAAGGGAGGAGGAGAGGAAGTAGAAAAGAGGAGGGGAAGAAGTGGAAAAGAGGAGGGGAAGCAGTTAAAGAAAGGAGGAGAGAAAGAGGAAAAGGGGAAGAGGAAGAGAAGAGTACAAGAAGAAGAAGAAGAAGAAGAAGAAGAAGAAGAAGAAGAAGAAGAAGAAGAAGAAGAAGAAGAAGAAGAAGAAGAAGAAGAAGAAGAAGAAGAAGAAGAAGAAGAAGAAGAAGAAAAAGAAGAAGAAGAAGAAGAAGAAGAAGAAGAAGAAGAAGGCGAGCAAGCAAGAAAGAAAGAAAGAAAGAAAGAAAGAAAGAAAGAAAGAAAGAAAGAAAGAAAGAAAGAAAGAAAGAAAGAAAGAAAGAAAGAAAGAAAGAAAGAAAGAAAAGTGGAGTTCTTGAGGACGAACGCGGAAGAGATGAATTGTGAGTATCTTATCTGACCTATCTGCAATTGTCACGTGATCACCCGTGCTGACTGGCGACGACGATGACGACGAGGATCAGCTGACGTTCGGTGTGTGAAAACAGCAGACGGATCGCCATCTCTGGGGCAGTGAACTTTGTGGAGTTGGCAGTTATGGATTGTATGAGATATTCTGGGAAATGCTGCTTGGGAATTGTTTTTCGTTTTATTTCAAACGTTGATGAGGTGGGGAGAATGCGGGAGTGCGGGAGAAATGCCAGAGAGATCAACATGGCTTTATGCGTGTGCACGAGTCGGTAGTTGAACTTTCAGAATGTAATCATCACTTACACCAGAACATCAACATATTATCACCATCAACATTTTCTACACTACTTATATCAACACTACCTACTTGCAGTAGTAGTAGTAGTAGTAGTAGTAGTAGTAGTAGTAGTAGTAGTAGTAGTAGTAGTAGTAGTAGTAGTAGTAGTAGTAGTAGTAGTAGTTGTTGTTGCTGTAGTAATGGTAGTAGTAGTAGCAGCAGCAGCAGCAGCAGCAGCACTATTAAGAAGAAGAAGAAGAAGAAGAAGAAGAAGAAGAAGAAGAAGAAGAAGAAGAAGAAGAAGAAGAAGAAGAAGAAGAAGAAGAAGAAGAAATGAAGGATGAGATGAATAAGGGATGAGGCGGAAGAGAAGGCAATAGGAGGGGGTATTAAACTGAAATTAGGCCACCGGCAGGGCAAAAACAACATGAGTCACACTGACAAAGCCACCACACTTGTGAATGTGACAACACATCCTGTCAAACACATTGCCATCTATACCGTGTCACAGCCGGCGTGAAACAGGCGGTATGCATTTCCCACAACCAACCAGTACTGTAGTGGACAAATTGCTGAAATGGAAATACCAGTTCATTATGGGTTCAATCCGTTATTTGTTTTTCCCCTTGGGTTCGTCTCTATCCTAGAGTGTTCAAGCGTGGGCGCACATTCCTTGCAAACAGAAATCTGTCAGTTTGACGGACTCAACGTCCAGTCCATTGGCTACAAACACATCTCATGTCTAAATCAATCATGTCATTGTGAATGATCCTGGCATTCAGTCATACAGCACAATTCATCCCACAAATGCAAAGGATTCTTCATCATCAACTTCATGCATTCTCTGTCATGTGCTGAACTTCTTCCCCCATAACATCATCATTATCATGGCACATGACGGTCGTGTTTGGCCATCTCACACTATCTTAAGCGTTAGGACAAGACTGAGGGAAAAGAAGAAGGGGAAGACAGAGAGTTATATCTAGATAGTTTGGCCACATGGCATTGTCGAGACAAATACACAGAGCTGATCCACGACTTTGGTGATTTTGTGAGATGGCGAAACATGACAGCCCAGGTTTATCGACATGGCGCATGATGATCAAAGATTGTCGTCGGAGCTATCGCCCAGCTGTTTAAGCCGACCCCATGCATCTTTCCATGTCATCCTCTGCCTTGTCCAGTATTTTCCACACATAGACTAATTTGATATCAATAATGACATCAAAGAACAAGGTGACACCAAAATGTGAAATGGAAATAGAAGGGACAATTCTTAACCAAATGGATAATTTTAAATACCCAGTGGGATTTATAACATTAGATGGAAGAGGCACAGTAGAGATTCATTTTAGAAAATGAAAAGTATCTTATGCAATTAGTCACTATAATTGAATGTAAGAAAGAGAGTGCTGAAGTGCTATATAGAACCTGTTTTGCTGTATGGCAGTGAATCTTGGAATGTACATGAACAAATTAGGAAGAGATTGGAAGCAACAGAGATGTGGTTCCTGAGACGAATGTTGCGAATTTGTTGGACTTCCAAAGTAACTAACAACGATTGCCTGAAAGAGCTAATGAAACTAGAACACTATATACAACATTAAGAAATAGACAAACAGCTTTCTTTGGTCATGTGATGAGAAGATAGGCATTGGAGAACATCGTGACAACTGGAAAGATCGAGGGGAAGACAGGCAGAGACAGGCCAAGAGAAATGATGCTGGATGGGTTGAGACGGTGGCATGGAGGAATATCATCAGCAGAGTTGATCCAGAATAGTAAAGACTGAGATCTGTGGAGAGTCATGAACGTCTACGCCAGCTGGCATGGCAACTGATGATGATGATGATGATGATGATGATGATGATGATGATGATGATGATGATGATGATGACTAATTTATATACTCCAACCGGTTATTGGACATGCCCCATACATTTCATCCCTTGTGGTTGTCCTGGTATGTAGGAGCCATTCGCGTGATGACACGATGCCACAGATCTAATACAACTTGTCCAGACTACATACAAGATGCCCACCCAGCCATACAACATACAACTCCACCGGCTAAATTAAGTCTCCACAACCAGATTAGGGCGCGTCCAGTACAGGACCAGGCGCCTCGCTGCCGTACATCGGGAACAGCCGAGGCAATAATGAGGGCAAATTGTGTCTGCATTCAGCGCTACGGGCAGAAGCCATTACTCTCATTGGACAACAACTATCTTCATACAGAAGACAACACTGCATTATAGATGTATTTCAAGCGAAAGAAAGAAGAAGACGAACAATCATCTTCAAATTACTATCTTATCTATGGCTGAGTCGGCCACATGATCAGTAATCTGAGCCAGAGACGGGCCCTAATATAACTTCTTTTTGAGGTTTAACAGGGTAAGGGAAATGGTATCATCGAATCGAAACCAGAGTAGCATGGTTTTGCGTTTGATCGCTTTGAATTCCAGCGTAGTATACATACATGATATTACTAGTGAGTGCACTGAACTGATTTTGCGTAAGGGTTGCTTTTCTCTATCACCAATGTCTCTCGCCATCAGGCAGCCCTTCTCCGACTTCAGAGTTACTTGTAAATCGCCTCCCTAAGTCAAGGACAATGCAACTGAGGGGAAAAGATGAGATTTAGCATATAACCTTATTATTATGTACAAGGAACAATAAAAATTGTGTTCTCGAGATTGTACGGCAGATTTCAATGTTTGCATATACGCAGTATATAATTTACGGGTCAGCAGAGATGAAGTGCATATTATATTTTTTTAAGTCGAGAGGTCGAGAGGATTGACTACATTGCTCCAGGTTTTACCCCATATGGCGACGACCCCCAGGAGTCTCCGAGAAGAATGCACTCGTGAATCGAAAGCGCGAGGCAGACAGCTTTACCACTTCGTCACGGAGACTCCCGGAAGTGCATATTATGAAATGAATGACGCCCTTCACGCGGAAACATCAGTGTTCATTAATGAATACTCTCCGTGGTGCACGGGAATTTCCTTATGAGAAGCACGTCACATAGGGGAACGGAAGTGTTCAGAGCATTACTGTAAAACAAGTTTGTTAGCTAGTTCAGTTTAGTTTAATCGTCGGATCAACAACGGCACACGGTTTAACCCATAAGTGCTCCGTTTTCCTCCTAACTCAAACCTGAGTCTGGAGAAACTCAGCTCAATGCACGAACTCCGTTGCATCGGCGAGAATCCTGAAATACTTTGGGTAGATTTTTAACTCGAAATTTTGCCCGGGCAGCGCCGTTAGGCCACTCTTTTTCGATTTCCAACTGCCAAGGGATATTTTACAAAAGGACAAATACAAATACCTGGGTACAATCTTCAACTGCTCCAACATCATAAGGGAAGAAATATAAACTAGAATCAACTCTGGAAATAAGATATACTATGCACTACAACATCTACTAAAATCAAATGCGCTATCTCGTAACACCAAAATCACAATATACAAAACACTGATCAGACCAGTTGTGCTGTATGGCTCTGAAACCTGGAGTACAACGAAAGGAGACGAAGCCTTGTTACAAACCTTTGAGAACAAAATTTTAAGACGCATCTTTGGACCCATTAGGGATACACAAAGTGGAGAGTGGAAAAGAAGAAGTAACAAAGACATTTATGATCTGTTTAAGTCATCGCTAATCACTGGTATCATGAAGGCTAATAGACTACAATGGCTGGGCATATAGAAAGAATGGAAGATAATAGGGAAACAAAACTCGCTTACACTCAGGAAATAAATGACCGTAGACCCCGAGGTAGACCAAGAAGGCGGTGGAGAGATAATACATGTACAGACCTACAAGCACTTGGAATCAACGACTGGCAAGAGAAGGTCCACCAGAGAGACGAATGGAGACGGATTGTATTTGCAGCAAAGAACCTCAATGGCTCGGAAAGCTGAAGAAGAAGAAGGGATATTTTACATGCGGACCAATACACACAGGCATCGGATCTCACTACCCAGAAACCAGGGGAAATTTTATTACTGGCAGGTGAATTTTTTAAATAAATCCCGGTCCTCGCCGGGGCCTGAACCCGGGACCTCCAGCACTCGAGGCGGACACCATACCTCGAGACCATACATTTTCGCCAAAACATCATAGAAATTTCGCCGCTTTCCATGATTTCAGTTGCCTTTGTACTTATAAAACCATATTCCTTCGGCGGTAGTAGAAATAACCGGAAGGGAACATACCATAACGGTGCAACAGATACTTTCCAAATAACACTGAACGTTAATGGTGGCAAACGCACTATGCCACATAACCTCAACATTTGGGATCCTAGCCACGCCCATCCTCGGCGGCGCAGGGACAAAGAAAATGCACACCAACCGACCGCACCAACTACAGGCAAATTATCTTCTAAACATGGCCGCTCAACAGTTTGAAACGGACAGGCTTTCCGCACCCTACAGAAAACAACGCCTATAAAAACGCAACATCATTTCCTAGTGCCAACTGGCTGTTTACGCAGACGGAAGCCAGCCGTCCCACAGAACGACCCACTGGTACACACAGAACAGTCTAGAAATATTCTATCTACAGGAAGATATGTTGGCGTGTGAGCGACAGGCCAGATAACACGCTGCAGATAAGCAGCTGTTGGGAATCCGCTGTACACAGTTATATAGACTTGTATAAAATGTGTACGCGGTGGCAAATAGTTAGTGTGGTGAATAGTTATTTGTCTATTAACACATCAGGTTTTTTTTTTGTTTTTTTGCGCTCGCTCGGTTTGAACCCAAGCGTATTCCTTACACACTGCTTCTTTTAGCACTAGACTGAATTTTGCTTGTGGATTAGCTTTCCCTATTACCAGTGTCCCTCGCCATCAGGCGAACCCACTCTGACTTTAGACGTACTTGTAATTTCAAGTCCTCATGTCAAGGACGAGAATTTAACGTTTAGTCTTACTGCCAGGTGTAGGGGTTGAACCCTTTACCTCGGCATCAGCATACAGGATGTTTCAAAACGCGCGTTATATCCATTGGGCCATTCTGACCTCTACACGTCGAGTCCCAGCTAGGGGTCTATTGTTTCTCTTATCACGGTGGTTCTCAACCGGTGGGGAATTTCTCCCCAGGGGGGAATTTTAGGGTTTCCCGGGGGGGGGGGGGTTGAAGACCATTTCAAGATCGCGTTAATACAAGAACCGATTACTTGATATTGTTTTTCCCTTCATACTTTACAGGTATGTACGCCTCATCCTTCTAAAATTCATTTTATAAAGTAAGTAGACCCACAAATCATGTTTTATGTGGATGTCTAGCCTTGTTTTAGTATATGCTATTAAATTTACCTTCTATTTGTACGTATACTGTGTAGGGGTGTGGGGATTTTTAGATAGGAAATATGAAAGGGGGGGATGACGTTCTGAAAATATGGTGAAGGGCGGCACGGGCCAAAAAAGGTTGAGAACCACTGTCTTATCACATACAGCTGGGGGATTTACCGGTCGAATTATTTACTGCACCATGCTGGCATGCGAAGTAGTCAGGGATTAAAAGAGTTAATTCTGTCTATCAAAAGACCGCACCTCATCTCATTTTGTCCTTCTTGTACCTTGCGGTGTCGAGGTGAAGCATAAACAGCGGGAGAGTGCCCGAATGTGGGCTTCATATATCGAGATTCCCATTGGCACTGTTATTCCTTCTGTCCATCGTTTACGTGGCCGGCCTCTTTTCCTGATTCCATTTGGTCTGTACATCATTGCTTGTTGTGGTATACTGTTCGCTGGTAACCTAGTTACATGGCCAAACCACATCATTTGCTGTTTTCTTATTTAATTTAGCGCTGCTATAACCCCCATCTTAGTCATCTGGTTTCATTACTTCTGATTTCCTCTCTTCTTGATAAATTTTGTATTCTTCTCAGGAATCTCATTTCTGTTGCTGTAAGATTTCTTTTCTCGTATTTCTGTCACTGTCAAGTCTTTAGTATTTGCATAGAGTTGGTAGGAAGATTCTGTTGTAAAGTGCTTTTTATATCTACCGATACATGTTTGTTCTTTAGTACTGGTGTCATTTATCCAATGAGTTGGTTTGCCGTATGGTATCTATTTTCGATCTCGACTTCTGATTTGCGGCGAAATATCAAAATAGTTTTCTGAACTTAACAAACAACATGATGACCAGACACAAAACTACACGTTAACCAGAAATCACATTCAGCAATAAAGAAATTCAAACTGTCACATACTTAACATCGTGGCTCCATAATGAACAATAAGGGAAACCGTTAATCAGCCGCCAGATCTAGGCTGGACTTAGCCATGCAGAAGTTAAACTGTATTAAGAGCTTATGGCACAAGGCCAGAGAACACGTGAAACTTGATGTGTTTAGAACGGGCATCTCTTCTCCTGTGTCAATATACGCGCGTGAGTCATTATGTCGCACTCAGTAACTGATTCAGTGTCAAACAAAACAATCAGTTTGGACCAACCATGGCGCACAATAAAAAATATACAGCAAACAACACAAATGAGTACTTCCCTGAACGATTGTACAACTCAGCAGGATGGGAACTAATTTAGACATATCCAGTGAGAAAGATGTACAGAAAGGGGAAAGGAAATCATACGAAACGAAAAAATAGATGCATGGGGGTCAATATGTGCATGGATAGACACACAGCTCCAGACACACTAACGTACAGGACATTTAAGTACATATACACACGCATATGCAGATTCATACACCTAGACACACGCACACGTCAGAATCGAGTCTTGGATGTCGGGTGTAGCGCTAAGAATACAGTGGTATCTGCAGCATGCACTCCTGTAACAAACTAGCGTTGTGATGAGAGTTGAAGCTTCCTGTACGGCAGGAGCGGCAGAGCCAACGTGCCAAGTCCCATTTAACCATGGACTGGCACATGTAACGGGAGTGCTATTTGCTGACCCAGACCTAGCACTCGTCACTTGTGTCCAGGTGGTCGGGCGTCAAGTTGGACTCGCGGCAGAGCCGGGTTAAGGTTCTGAGGTTCTCTGGTGTGTAAGTTCTCGGGACCTACACTGAATTGAAGTCATAAAGTATTAATATTAATATTATAAACACAGAGGTGAGGCCCGGGTTCGAATCCTCGGTAAGGTGTGGATTTTTTTTTTCCGGGGCAAAAAGAAAATCCTAACCTGCACAGTTCGCGGCGAGTGCACTAGCCAGGCGGCCCTAATCCCTCAGGCTCAATACCCCCCCTCCCCCCTCCCCCCCCCCCCCTCCTACACCACAAGTGTTTTGAAAGATAGGAACAATGCGTTTCGTGTGTTGTTGTGACACACAACAAAGATCTTCAAAGAAGAGGGACAGGAATATGGACAGGTGTCTAATATGTTCGGACACCGGCGTCTGGAGGCCATGTGCTTTGACGGAGTCAAGAGATTGTGTCACATTCGAGGCAAATTGCGCAGAAGACACATATTATGTCACAAGGTGCACATGGGGTGCCATCAATCTTTATTGACGATGCCGAATTAGAGATGGTAGACCATTTTACATATCTAGGATCAGTGGTAAATAGCAAATTATCCCTAGATCAGGAAATCAACATCCGGATTGGTAAGGCAGCAACAACAATGAACAGGTTAAGAAACAGAGTCTGGGAGAACAGGAAGCTTACTGCAAAAACAAAAGTCCTTGTCTGTCAAGCCTGCGTCCTTGGTACTCTTCTTTATGGCAGTGAAGCTTGGACAACTTGCTCACACCAAGAGAAAAGTTTAAACAGCTTTCATATGCGGTGTCTGCGAATAATACTTGGTATTAAGTGGCAAGACAAAATCACAAATACTGAAGTACTGGAAAGATCAGGTTGTGTGACGGTTTATTCCATGCTCAATCTTCGTAGACTTAGATGGATAGGACATGTTAGGAGGATGGATGATGGTAGAATACCAAAGGACATCTTTTTTGGTGAGTTACAGATGGGTAGGAGATCTCAGGGTCGGCCTCTACTACAATACAAAGATGTGTGTAAGCGGGACATGATTGATACAGGCATTGATAATGCACATTGGGAGCAAGTCACCGCTGAACGTGTTGCATGGAGGGCAAACATCAGAAATGGAATAAAGACAAAGGAGAAAATGATTGCAGATAAGTCGCACACCGAGCGTGTAGGACGTAAGATGGTGCATGATGGTGGAAATGACCACGTGTTCACATGCACCCACTGTGAACGAACATTTATAGAGCGAATTGGACTTATCAGTCACATTCGCTACCGCCATGGGTTGTAGTTATTATGCCTTTTTGAAGCACAAACTATCGTCTGTCAAGACGGCAAGGTGCCAATGTAATGTGTAATGTGACACACAAAATGGTCGCATGTTAAAGCTAGCAGAGACAATTGCTATTCATTTACAAAATCTAACTTTGTACAAACATTTAGAAATGCCGTTATTATTTCATGAACCAGAATCTATGTCAAAAGTACTTTGTCTTCCTGGGGAAATTCCGTAAAATGTTTCTTCAAGGGGCATGGAGGCAGATCAAGTGTTGGCGACACAGAAGCCAGTGCAACACATAACAAGGATGTTATACTGCTCCATTCTGTTCTCCCTTGTCCATCTTGGGGTTGTGGATCGGAGGTAAAGACAAGAAGGTCCATTGTGCACGTTAAGGAAACTTCGGCAGTTTAAAATTGTAAGGAGTAGGCCGTAAATGAGTGGGTCGTAAATTAGTGGACCACAGCTGAGTAGGTCATAAATGAGTAGGTCGTAAATTAGTGCGTCATAAATGAATGGGTCGTAAATGAGTGGACCACAACTGAACAGGTCGTAAATTAGTGGGTCATAAATAAGTGGGGCAGCCGCTACACGCTGCGGGATTTGCTGAGGAGGGGATCCGAGCACTTATGGACTGAATGGTTCGATGTGCAATGAGGATGATCTGTCGACTAACTAACTAACTAACTAAATTAGTGGGTCATAAATTAGTTGACCACAACTGAATAGGTCATAAATCAGTAGGACGTAAATTAGTTGACCACAACTGAATAGGTCATAAATGAGTAGGCCGTAAATGAGTGCGTCGTAAATTAGTGGGCCATAATTGAGTAGGTCGGTCGTAAATGAGTGGGCCGTAATTGAGTAGGTCGGTCGTAAATGAGCGGGCCGTAAATTAGTGTGTCGTAAACGAGTGGGCCATAATACAGTAGGCCGTAAATGAGTGGGTCGTAAATAAGTGGGCCATATTCAAGTAGGGCGTAAATGAGTAAGCCGCATATGAGGGGGCCGTAAATGAGTGGGCCATAATTGAGTAGTCCGTAACTGAGTGGACCGTAACTGTACCAGCAAACGACCCTTCTACATGTAATGGTGTGTTGTGTATATGGTGCTCTCCCCCATAGCTGCACGGATCAACTGGCGCCACATGGGCGCTGTGGTCACCACCATGCCGCCCGCTTGTACCTCCCAGAACATTTCCTGGTTCCAATCTAAGGCTGTGTCCGCCTGGCAACATTCTACACACAAATCCCGCTCTGACGGGGACTCGAACACGTGCCCATTGAGGCACACGGGCGCCGTCCAACTCAGTAAAAAACAATCTTGCATGTCTTTTGCAGAACGGTGCGATCAATCCCAAGGTTGATTTATTTCCTAGGCAATTTTACATTCAGTAGTTTGCTCATTGCATTCTTAACGAGAAGACACCGTTTAAGTCCAATGCAGACAATTAACCCCTTTTTTACCCGATATAATCGCGACGGAAATTTACCAGCAAGCGCTCTTGTCCATTTGGTCGCGCCGACCCCTCCCATCTCAGTACAGTCAAACAAAACTCTGGGAAATCAACCTCTGTGCCCCGATAATCATCAGCAAACATGACCGGCGTTTAGCTGAGTCAAATAAAACTATCCCAAAGAGAGAATGTACGAACAGATAAAACAAACGAAGACATGTATTTCGAAACACCACTTCATGTCTATTCAAACTAAGGTACGCGGGCCACATGAGGCCCGTGACAGTTGTGATACAGGCCCGTATACAGTTGATTGGTTTCCCACGCCCCCTCCACTACTCCCATCAAATAAAGGCGACCAGCGTAATACTGAAGACGGCATCCATGTATGAACTGACACTGGATATAGAATCGTTTTTTATGTGTAATAATGGATATAGAATCGTTGTTTATGTGTAATAATGGATATATCCCTGTTTATGAGTAATACTGAGGTGCGGCTGGCCGAGAGGCTAGAACGCCGGACTCTCATTCGGGAGACCCGGGTTCCATCCCTCGGTAAGGTGTCGGATTTTTTTCTGTCGGGAGCAAAAAGAAAATCCTAACCTGCACAGTTCGCGGTGACTGCACTAGCCACGCGGCCTTAATTCCTCAGGCTCAAAGACCCCTCTGCCATACACCGCAAGGTACTATATTGGCAGTAAATGACAATTTTTTATGAGTAAAACTCCGGTCAGAATCCATGTTTATCGACAATACTGAAAATAGTATCCATGCTTTACAATATTCCTTGTACTAATTGTTAAATAACTCTACAACATAACCGTACATCCCATGTATTAAATGTTAACATAACTGTACAACATTCCCAGTTCTAAATGTTAACGTAACTGTACAACATTCCATGTACTAAGTGTTAACATAACTGTACAACATAACTGTACACCATTCCCAGTACTAAATGTTAACATAGTCATTGGCACCTTGCCGTCTTGACAGACGATAGTTTGTGCTTTAAAAAGGCATAATAACTTTTAACTATGGCGGTAGCGAGTGTGACTGATAAGGCCAATTTGCGCTGTAAATGTCCGTTCACAGTGGGTGCATGTGAACACGTGGTCATTTCCACCATCATGCACCATCTTACGTCTCAAACGCTTGGTGTGTGACTTTTCTGCAATAATTTATAATGATAATGATTATAATGACAATAATAATAAATGTTAACATAACTGTACAACATTCCCAGTACTAAATGTTAACATTACTGTACAACATAACTGTACAACATTCCAAGTACTAAATGTTACCATAACTGAACAACATTCCATGCAATAAATGTTAACATAACTGTACAATATAACTGTACAACATTCCGTGTACTAAATGTTAACATAACTGTACAACATAACTGTCCAACATTCCCAGTACTAAATGTTAACATAACTGTACAATATTCCATGTACTAAATGTTAACATAACTGTACAATATTCTATGTACTAAATGTTAACATAACTGTACAACATAAATGTACAACATTCCCACTACTAAATGACTGTACAACATAACTGTACAACATTCCATGCACGAAATTTTAACACAACTGTACAACATTCCATGCAACAAATATTAACATACCTGTACAACATTCCCAGTACCCAAAAGTGAACTGTACAAGATCCCTAATAACTAAATGCTGACATGACTTTTACTAACGAAACACGGGTTATCTTTACAATTCTTAATACATCACTGAACTGGCAATTGACGGGTCAATATAACTCCAGAAGGTTCTTTCAAGGGTAGTGGGGGTGTCATCTGATCCTCGTTAGCGGAAACTGGGACACAGCAAGACCTGATGCCGTGTTATGTGTCCAGAACCAGTACTTAAGAAAGCGAACACGGGTGGGACAGACATTGCGTGTGTTACCAGTTATAACACAGGTGGGACAGACAGTGGGTGTGTCCCAGTGCATGGAATGTTGTACAGTTATGTTGTACAGTCATTTAGTAGTGGGAATGTTGTACATTTATGTTGTACAGTTATGTTAACATTTAGTACATAGAATATTGTACAGTTATGTTAACATTTAGTACATGGAATATTGTACAGTTATGTTAACATTTAGTACTGGGAATGTTGGACAGTTATGTTGTACAGTTATAACACAGGTGGGACAGACAGTGGGTGTGTTGCCAGTTATAACAGGTGGGGCAGACAGTGTGTGTTGTCAGTTATAACAGGTGGGACAGACAGTGGGTGTTGTCAGTTATAACAGGTGGGACAGACAGTGTGTGTTGTCAGTTATAACAGGTGGGACAGACAGTGTGTGTGTGTGTGTTGTCAGTTATAACTGTTGCCAGTTATAACAGGTGGGACAGACAGTGTGTGTTGTCAGTTATAACAGGTGGGACAGACAGTGGGTGTTGTCAGTTATAACAGGTGGGACAGACAGTGGGTGTTGTCAGTTATAACAGGTGGGACAGACAGTGTGTGTTGTCAGTTATAACAGGTGGGACAGACAGTGTGTGTTGTCAGTTATAACAGGTGGGACAGACAGTGGGTGTGTTACCAGCTATAACAGATGGGACAGACAGTGTGTGTGTTGTCAGTTATAACAGGTGGGACAGACAGTGTGTGTGTGCGTGTGTTGTCAGTTATAACAGGTGGGACAGACAGTGTGTGTGTGTGTGTGTTGTCAGTTATAACAGGTGGGACAGTGTGTGTTGCCGGTTATAACACAGGTAGGACAGTGTGAGTGTTGCCAGTTATAACACAGGTGGGACAGACAATGAGTGTGGTGGGTGGATGGATGGGTGTGAGGGTGGATGGATGGATGGATGGATCGGTTGATGAGAAGATGGATGGATGAAGTGGATGGATGGATGGATGGGAAAGTGGTGGGTGAGTAGATGGATGGGAAAGTGGTGGGTGAGAGGATGGATGGGTGGGTGTGTGGGTGGGTGGATGGATGTGTGGGTGGGTGGATGGATGGGTGTGTGAGTGGGTGGATGAATGGATGGATCGGTTGAGAGGATGGGTGGATGGATGGGGTGGATGGGTGGGTGTGTGGGTGGGTGGATAGATGGATCGGTTGATGAGAAGATGGATGGATGGATGGATGGATGGACTGATGAAAGGATGGGGTGGATGGATAGAATTTATAGACAGACACAAACAGCGGCCAAGACTCAAGGCTTGAACACTAAAGTGTGGTCTTACAACACAATGGTCTCACAAGTTTCCGTCCGACCGGAGACATTCTTGTCTCAGAAAGCTTCCACAGCGGATCGATGAACCTCGACCTCGCCCAGGAGAGTACGGACACACACAACACAACTTATACAGGAAGTGGTCGGGGCTGCCAACAGATGTCACAGACAGCAAGTATCTAGTCGGGTGGCTAGACTCGGAGTCAGCGGGTACATGTATAGACTGTGGCTGATTTAGTTTATATACGATGCCTTCGTTGATTTATCGTACCGGTAGGTGCATGTTGTTTATGTGTGTGAATGTTTTTATATTAGGCGTGAGAGTGCGTGGTTCATTCCCACGGGAACTAACAAAGTGAAGAGAGGAAGGGGGAGAATGGAGAGTCATGGAGAGAGAGAGAGAGAGAGAGAGAGAGAGAGAGAGAGAGCGAGAGAGAGAGAGAGAGAGAGAGAGAGAGAGAGAGAGAGAGAGAGAGAGAGAGAGAGAGACTCGAATACAAATATGTCAGTCAGAGAGATGGGCCGTGGCGGGGGAATAAACAGTCTCAGACAGACAAATAGAGAGAGGGTTGGTCAGACAGACAGAAAAGACAGAAAAGCTGGCAAATTAATTGACTGATTGTCTAGGTGGTGGTGGAGGAGAAGGATGTCGAGGAGGAGGAGGAGGAGGAGGAGGAGGAGGAGGAGGAGGAGGAGGAGGAGGAGGAGGAGGAGGAGGAGGAGGAGAAGAAGAAGAAGAAGAAGAAGAAGAAGAAGAAGAAGAAGAAGAAGAAGAAGAAGAAGAAGAAGAAGAAGAAGAAGAAGAAGAAGAAGAAGAAGAAGAAGAAGAAGAAGAAGATGAAGAAGAAGATACTTGTACAGTGACTTAAACTACTGGCCCAACACACCTACACCAGTATGCCTGTGACCAAGTAGGCTACCATTCTGGGACCCACTGTGCCCTATTACAAGGCTGACTCCTCCCAACCAGGAAACCATTTGTATGGCAATTGACACGAGGATGCAACACATCCAGGGGTGGGGGAGGGGGGCACTCTACGCATCCGGTGAAGTGTTCCTGTTTTATAGATTCTTATCTACGCTGTGTTAAAAACAACACATCATCATCATCATACAGTGCCATTTACCCCAGCCCATGCTAACATATTTAATGTTTATAGTAAAACCAACTGCCCATGTTGATGCGAGTAACCAATTCTCTTTGTGAGTTCACTTCCTCCAAGATATCTTCATTTCTCTTTCTACCCGCCCACATCCTTCTCGTGGTTTTTCTATAAAACCACATCCCCACATAATGTTACACTTGTCTGTTAACTGCCCATGCCTTTTTACATGCCCAAAATAGCACATGTTCCTAAATTTGGTTTATCTCAATAATCAACCTTCTAAGGATGTTTCCATGGCCAAATGGTTACATCGTGTGAAAGTAGAACATTATATACAACAATAAGAAAGAGACAAACAGCTTTCGTTGGTCGTGTGATGAAAAGAGAGGCATTGGAGAACATCGTAAAAGAGGCAGAGGCAGAGCAAGAGAAATGATGCTGGATGGATTGAGACGGTGATGTGGAAGAATATCATCAGCAGAGTTGATCCAGAACACCAAAGTCTGAGATCTGAGGAGAAACATGAACGCCTACGTCAGCTGGCAGGGCACTTGATGATGATCTGTAACACATATTCAAAGGTCGATATGTGCGTACCAGCTGGTGTGTCGAGTGTACAGACTACACACCTGTATGTTGGCACGAGAAACATGCGGGCTCTCATTGCTTCATTAAAAGCGCACATACCTGACATCTCCGAGCCACAGGTGAAACAATGAGCCTTATCTGCAACTTGATACAGTGGTATGTAGGGGCCACATTAACCTGGTTCTGTGAGCGGGATGAGTGGATGGGGGAAGAGGAGGACAAGGGAGGTAATGAGGTTGGGGCGGGGTAGTAAGTCAACACAATTAGGGAGGAGGAATACCATGGACAGACAGAAAAGCCAATGAACAAGTCCTTCAAGAAACAAATGAAGATCGTAAACTGATTAGAGTCATTAGACGTAGACAGTCACAATTGTTTGGGCATGTTATGAGAAGAAATGACTGGGAGAACTTGGTGACAACTGGCAAGATCGAAGGGAAGAGACCAAGGGGAAGACCGAGAAGTGAATACCTGGATGGCTTGGCCACGTGGCATGGTCGAGACAGAAACACGGAGCTGATCCACGACTCTGGTGATCGAGTGAGGTGGCGAAACATGACCGCATTATCGGCATGGCATATGATGGTTGGATGGATAGATGGATGGATAGATGGATGGATGGATGGATGGGTGGATGGAAGAGAGTGGGACTTTCATCCAGAACGTCAAGTGCTGTCTGGTATCAGTGGTTCTCCTTCTTTACTGCAGTTTAAGGGACGCGCCGTGGCAAAGTGGTAACGTCGCAGGCCCAGCGCTCCGAAGGTTGTGGGTTCGATTCCAGGCAATGTCGTTGGATTCACGAGTTTTCTCGGAGACTCCCGGGGGTCATTGCTGGCTCTGTGAGACGGCTTCGGCAGGCCGCCCTGCGGAAAGAGACCCAGCCATATGGGATAAAACTCGGTGCAATGAAGTATGCTGCCCTCCTTGGCGAAAAGCGTACGGGCGCCATTCGTAAGCCCGCTTACCCGCATTCGAAACACATCTGCGACCCATTTGGCAGCAGACCGCGTTGCGCTGGGTTTTAACGAATTGGTAAGAGAGCCGGTCGTTCTGAAAGCGATGGCAAACTACTGAACGTAAACTTGCCAAGACATCAAGAACAGCAGTAAAATGCTGGTATTGACAGCGATGTCATGTAAAAAGGATATGAAAAAAAAAAAATTATATTGTCACACCTTGTCCACATGGGTGGGCATATAGTTACAGCGGCAAACAACCCACGTAGTTCACAGTGTCACATATTATAGAATGACCCCGGCTCGATGTCACTTGGGATAACCACATGAGTAGCTTAGCGCAGCAACGAACATGCTATATCTGAAAAGACATGACCGAGACGGCAGGCACTAAAACAATGCCCTATATTCTTAGAGCCGGTCTCCGTGGCGAAGTAGTTATGGACACGTAATCCCGCTTACCCGCAGTCGAAACACACCTGCGCGCGATTTGGCAGAATACCGCGTCGCGCTGGATTTTAACGAATTGGTATGAGGGCCAGTCGTTCAGAAAGGAATGGCAAACAACTGAACGACTTGCCAAGACATCAACAACAGCAGTAACATGCTGGTGCTGACAGCGATGTCCTGTAAAAAAAAGTGTTTTACTCCTTCACCACGGAAACAAGTATATGCAAAAAAAAGAAACATTCTCAGAAGGCAAACGTAGCCCCGTGGTTGAACATGTCATTCTCATATATTCTCACGCGCACGGTAGGCCCCCGTGGCCGAATGGTTGAACATGTCAGACTCACATATTCTAGCATGCACGAGAAGCCTCCGTGGTCAAATGGTTGCGTCCCTGCCTCGAAGGTTGTGGGTTCGATTCCGGGCTAGATCATTCGGCTCACGAGTGCAGTTTTCTCGGGGACGCCTGGGGGTCGTCGCTGGAGCTGGGAGTTCGTGCTTTGTGCGACGGTTTCAGCAGGTCGCCCTGTTAATATTAACTAACTCAATGTCGATGGATAATATATCGCCAAATGTGACCTCCATTTGGACAGAAGGAAGATATATCGACATACTAGGGTCATCGTGTTACTTTGTTTGCTTCGTGGTAGTTTCCGCAATTTCAATGCTCAATGCACGTATGAGAGGAAATAGAGAAGAAAGGCAGAATGTCAGACAGGCCTGCGTGCCCAATTCTTAACCCTTTGAAAATAAAGACTTTCGTTCGTTCGATCGTTCTGTGCACCGGAAGTTTAAGGGCGAGCGCTCTTATCAATTCGACTCGTCAACTACAACCGGTGTTTATGGGAATATATAATAGACAAATAGAAGCTGCATTTTGGGGACACCCTGTAGTTATTACAACACCAAACCTTTGTTTTCTGAAACAGCAATTTCCTCATCAGTTTTCTCCTATATAGATACACATCAGCACTTGTCCATACTCTGACAATTAGAAACGGCGCGTGTCCATACACTGACAACTACAAACAGCACTGTAGCACATCTGAAAGCATTTTTGGCTTATAGAAAAATTATGGCAAACCACATCAGTGATTCCCGAAATTGCTACACGAATAACGTTTCAGTGGTATGGTCATTGCACTGGTGTGCACCGGTCTGTGTTCTAATTATCGGTAACTAACAATTAATTCCCGGGTTATTTGTTGTGTGTACAGAGAAAGGACATAATTGCGCTCGATACAAACTCCGTGGGTTTCTGGTGGGCGTTCACGATGTATGTCCCCAGTGGGTAACTTCCCAATGAACTGTATTTTTCCGGCGGGTTGGCTTGTGGTTAGTTGGTTGATTGGTTCGTTAATTCGTTGGTTGGTTGGCTGATTTAGTTAGTTAATTAGTTAGTTTGCTTGTTGCTTAAATGATTGCTTGGTTTATTGGTTGGCTAGTTGATTGGTTGGTTAGTGGACCTGTCAGTTAGTTGGCTGATTGGCTAGTTGATTGGTTGGTTAGTGGACCTGTCAGTTAGTTGGCTGGTAGGCTAGTTGATTGGTTTGTTAGTGGACCTGTCTGTTTGTTGGCTGGTAAGCTAGTTGATTGGTTGGTTAGTGGACGTGTCAGTTAGTTGGCTGGTAGGCTAGTTGATTGGTTGGTTAGTGGACCTGTCAGTTAGTTGGCTGGTTGGCTAGTTGATTGGTTGGTTAGTGGACCTGTCAGTTAGTTCGCTGGTTGGCTAGTTGATTGGTTGGTTAGTGGACCTGTCAGTTAGTTGGCTGGTTGGCTAGTTGATTGGTTGGTTAGTGGACCTGTCAGTTAGTTGGCTGGTTGCTTTGTTGGTTGGCTGACTTGTTAGGTGACCTGCTTGGCCGGCTGGTTGGTTGGCCTGTTGGTTAGTTGACTGGTTGGCTTGTTGATTGGTTGGTTGATTGGTTGGCTATAGGTACAAGATCTACCGAGGCTATAGGTACAAGATCTACCCAAGATATAGGTAGAAGATCTACCCAAGATATAGGTAGAAGATCTACCCAAGCCATGGGTATAAGATCTACAGAAGCTATAGATATAAGATCGACCTAGGCTATAGATATAAGATCTGCCTAGGCTATAGATATAAGATCTACCAAAGCTATAGGTATAAGATCTACCCAAGCTATAAATATAAGATCTACCCAAGCTATAGATATAAGATCTCCCTAAGCTGTAGATATAAGATCTCCCCAAGCTATAGATATAAGATCTACCCAAGCTATAGATGTAAGATCTCCCCAAGCTATAGTTATAAGATCTCCCCAAGCTATAGATATAAGATCTCCCCAACTATAGATATAAGATCTCCCCAAGCTATAGATGTAAGATCTACCCAAGCTATAGATATAAGATCTACCCAAGCTATAGATATAAGATCTACCCAAGCTGTTGGATAAGATCTATACAGGCTACAAAGTATACTGCTATAATTATTAGGCCTTCTTTGTTGAAAAGGAACATTCTATCCCGAATGTTTAGAAAAACAACAACCTAATACTGCTAAGAATGTCGGGCACTGCCTTCTAAGGAAGCCAATCAATAACTGTTAATTTATTCGGAATACTGTTATGCATATAGGAAAACACAAACGGTAACATACCTGTCAGTGTTATCTAAGAGATCATATCTCACGATGGTATCAGTTCAACTACAAACCCCCACATCTCAACGGCGATAACCCGCTGGTCGACGCAATCCAAGGCTGGCAACTCTTGTGGGTTGGTCGGGAGATAATTCTGCCACCGACTGACACACTTCCTGCTGTTGTACAAACATTCATAAACGAAGAATAGAACGAAGGAAGGGGGGAAGAACAGGATTAAGAAAGAAAAGAAGAATAGAACGAAGGAAGACCAGAAGAATAGAACGAAGGAAGACAAGAAGAATAGAACGAAGGAAGACCAGAAGGATAGAACGAAGGAAGACAAGAAGAATAGAACGAAGGAAGACCAGAAGAATAGAACGAAGGAAGACAAGAAGGATAGAACGAAGGAAGACCAGAAGAATAGAACGAAGGAAGACAAGAAGGATAGAACGAAGGAAGACCAGAAGAATAGAACGAAGGAAGACCAGAAGAATAGAACGAAGGAAGACAAGAAGGATAGAACGAAGGAAGACAAGAAGAATAGAAGGAAGGAAGACCAGAAGAATAGAACGAAGGAAGAGAGAGACAGAGAGAGAGAGAGAGAGAGAGAGAAAGAGAGAGAGAGAGAGAGAGAGAGAGAGAGAGGACAAGACTAAGAAAGAAAAGAAGAATAGAACGAAGGAAGACAAGAAGAATAGAATGAAGGAAGACCAGAAGAGAATGAAGGAAGAGCAGAAGAGAACGAAGGGAGACAAGAAGAGAACGAAGGAAGATAATAAGAAAAGAACGAAGGAAGACAAAAAGAACAGAATGAAGAAAGACAAGAAGAGAATGAAGAAAGACAAGAAGAGAATGAAGGAAGACAAGAAGAGAACGCAGGAAGACAATAAGAGAACGCAGGAAGACAATAAGAAAAGAACAAAGGAAGACAAAAATAATAGAATGAAGGAAGACCAGAAGAGAACGAAGGAAGACAAGAAGAATAAAATGAAGGAAGACAAAAAGAACAGAACGAAGGAAGACAATAAGAAAATAACGAAGGAAGACAAGAAGAATAGAATAAAGGAAGATGAAGAACAGAACGAAGGAAGGCAAGATGAGAACGAAGGAAGATAATTAGAAAAGAACGAAAGAAGACAAGAAGAACAACGCCCATTATTTCAACTTCCAGAAAAACAGACAGGTCCGGAGCTGACAGACGCCGTACTGTATACAAAGAAAAGAAAGTCGACACCGACATAACGAATAGAATAAGCGAACCAAAATTGTCTGTCTTAGAATACACAACATGCCATAAATACTTTCTTATTATATGAATACAGAGTAAGAGAAAGATGATCTAGTGCAGTGGTTCTCAACCGGTGGGGAATTCCCCCCCCCCCAGGGGGGAATTTTAGGGTTTCCAGGGGAGGGGGGGGGGGTTAAGATTATTTCAAGATCGCACTAATACAAGAACCGATTACTTGATATTGTTTTTCCCTTCATACTGTACGGTTCTGTACGTCTCACCCTTCTAAAATTCATTTTATAAAGTAGACCATGTGGACATGTTTTATGTGGACACCTAGACTTGTTTTAGTATGTGCTATTAAATTTAGCTTTTATTATTACGTATACAGTGTAAAAAGGGGGGGGGGGATTTTTAGGTAGGAAATACAAAAGGGGGGAATGACGTTCTGAAAATATCGTGAAGGGGGGCACAGGCCAAATTTTTAGGTACGAAATACGAAAGGGGGGAATGACGTTCTGAAAATATTGTGAAGGGGGCCAAAATATGTTGAGAACCACTGATCTAGTGTTTCACATCACCCATGTTAACGTGCGGTTGTTAATTATGGGCAATTTGTAAACTCAAACGATAACACGGAAATGTGGTTAACGTAAGAATGCTAAATATTCCGGGGCCAGTAACAATGAGTACAGCAATGTTCTTGAAAGAAGAATTATATAGAACAGTTTACAAGTGATATTTTCACTGTACAGCTTTGGGAAGATAGTTTTAGGTCGAGGTTTTCTGGAAGAAGGGCCAAGTACTAAATGACACTCATAGAGGCAAAGGAAAGTACAACAACAACAACAACAACAAAACTTTATTTTGAAAGGGTTAAGAATTGGGCACGCAGGCCCGTCTAACATTCTGCCCTTTAATCACTCTCTTTCATACATTATACCATTTACACATCATTCAAGGCTAACTGAAAACAGCAACAATATAAAAGATATGCATTATAAAGGCATGTGGAAAAATTAAAAATCAATACTACACGACTCAGTAATAGTAATAACTCGTGTGGCACTTGTTATTAGCTATGTGGAATATACTGGCCTACCAAAAGGGGACTGGCTGTTATACTAGGGTTTTATTATTATTATTACTTCTATTATTAAGGTTGAAGGTAATCCGTACTGAGATAGTGTACAAATAATTTACGATTATATGTATAGGGATTGGTGGTGTCTTTTATTTCATGTGGAAGATTGTTCCACAGCTGAGCTGCCGAGTACGTTAAGCTTGTTTTGTATAAGTCTATCCTAGGCTTCGGAATGTGTAATATATTTAATCGTTTAGAAGTAGAGATTAGATGACCAAAACAGACAGTAAGCTGTAGTGACTATACCGGCAAGTTCTAACCCTGTTGTAATCATTATAGCTCTCTGTCGGTATATTGTCATGTGTCCTCTATTCTTTACTTCATTCCTCTACATCTATGAGTGCGTATCGATGTATTACTTATGTTATTTCAGTGGTTGTTTGGGGTCCCTGACAGACGATATTTATGTGTACTGACGGAAGCCCATATTTTCTTAAATAAAGCCCATATATTTCCGACAAAGGTCCATACATTCTTGACCAAGATCCATATATTCTTGACAAAGGTCGTTGGGTTCTTAACAAAAACAAAAACATCAGAACAAAAAGGACAAGGAAGAAAACCACGAGAAACAAGGTTCCAAATGACCACTAGAAATGATCAGTAGTTTGTTTTTCTTCCCCTCGCTCGCTCGCTTTGTACTCAAGCGTAGTCATAACGCGTGCTAAAACACCTCGGTAGTTGTTATTTTCTTTGTTCTCTCGCTTTCAACTCAAGCGTAGTACACACATGAGATAATACTAGTGCAGTGGACTTTTTTTGGGGGTGTGGATTTTTTTTTTTTTTTTTTTTGGTTTTGGGTGTAATGTTGCATATCCCTTACAGGACTTTGCAGTTAACACCAGCATTTTTCAGCTGCTGTTGGTGTACTAGGCAAGTTTTACGTTCAGTAGTTTGCCGTTGCTTTCTGGACGACGGGCTCGCACACCCCTGTAAGTTACCAGTTTGCTTTCCCTATTACCAGTATCCCTCGCCATCAGGGGAACACCCTCCGACTTCTGAGGTACTTGTAATGTACGTCCCCTTGTCACGTACGAGAAGTCAATATTGTAATCCAACTAACCGGAGTATGACAAGTAGTGATCACTTTCTTAAATACCCCATGGTCGTTTTCGGATTTGAAAACTAGTGACCTTATTTTTATCTGTATGATTACATCAATATCAAGATGTACACGTTTGGGAGTCTTCTTATATTTATTTGTCCTGTTATTGGTGTGTGTGCTTAGTGTATGGTGGTATTCACAGCTGTACATTTTCTATAAATTCGTCTTTTGTGGCGATGACTTCTGTCGTTGTTTCCGTTGTACTCTATTTACAAAGATCGCCGTTGGCACTGTCTCGTTGTAATCATGTGACATGACAGAGTCCTCTTGTTGTTTTGAATGTTGTCTACCACTGATAGTTAGTTGCATATCCTTTACAGTACGTCGCAGTCAACTCCATCATTTTTGGCTGTGTGTAATTTCTTAGCAAGTTTACGTTCAGTAGTTTGCCATTGCGTTCTGAACGACCGGCACTCATACCATCGTGTGCAAACCAACGCAAGGCGGTATGCTTCCAAATCCCATCAGCTGTGTTTCGAACGTGGTATGCAGGATTACGAATTGCATTCGTAACCCCTCCACAAAGAGCCGCTCCCACTGCTTCTTGGTGGCATTGTGTGTGATCATGTCTTCTCTCCACTCCCCCATGCCACCATAAAGTCTTTACTTCCCCCTCTCCATTCAGGGGATCTGACCGACACTCAGCCCTCTTAAGGAAAGGCCAGACGCACACATACCCAGACAGCAACTGGTGCTTAGCATTGGGACTCTTCGCCGGCTGAGGAATATGAAGACGTATGGGAATGTCCAAGGTGCTGTAATGTTGGTCCTCAAACCTCTCCATTTAATTTTTTTCATTGTTCAAATTTGTTTTCATGCTTCCATTCTTCTTATTCTGTTATTACGCCTTAATATGGTCAATGCAATGTCTACCTCGTGTTTATTTGTTTTGTTTATTTGTTTGCTGATGAAGGCTAGTCGCCGCAACGTCCTATGTTTTCCATAATTGTGTTCTGCAAAGCTGCATTACTTCGTGTCATTTTATATTGTTGGCATATCCACAAACTTGTATCTGTACACCCTTTACGCGTACAACTAGCGTCAGTGCATTACGAAGTCTATTTCAATGGCAATGTTTGCCCTGTCTACAGGACAAATGAGCAGTCGGCATTCCGAACCTTTAATCTCTCAGAATTAGCCGGTATTTCAAACCTTTAATCTCCCAGAATATAACAGCAAGTGAGTAAATAACAGAGCCCATGGAGGTTCTGTAACAGCGTGTCCTCAAACCACCGCGACAGATGTGAACGCGTTTAGTCTGAAATCTCCACGACCGATGAAGGCAAATACACAGAGCTGACAAAAAGCAGGACCAAAGGACGAAGACTAAACTGCTTCATTTGCTACACCAGTGGATAGCTGTCTCCGCTTCATCTTCTGCTACTCCGAGTATATTCTCGCATTCTTCTTCTTCTTCTCCCTCTTCTTTTCCCTATATTCCTCCTCGTCCGACTCCCATTCTTTTTCTCCTCTTTCCTTTATCATCCTCCTCTTCCGTCCTTCTTCTTCTTCATCATCACCATGACCTTCACCTGTCCTACCCTTCCCCTCATTTTCTTCTTCTTCTACTACTTCATTTTTTTTTTTCTCATTCTCCCTCTCTTCTTCCTCTTCTTCTTCTTCTTCTTTTTGTTGATCTCCTTCTCCTGTCCTCCCCTTCTGCTTTCTTCATCATCATCTTTTATCACTCCTCTAATTCATATACTTCACATGTCGTCCTCCTTCTCCTCCTCTTCTTCTTTTCGATATCCACGCTAATGCCTCTAATAAAATCAGTAGTTAGTTTGAACTGTGAACTCATTTCCCGCTACAGTATGTAGTGGAGGGAGGCTGGGCGATGCCATATTTGTTTCACGTTCCTGGCTTAAGTTGACCCGGGCTGTAGAAGGTGGTGGGTCGACTGTCACACACCCACAAGGATCCCACGAAGCTATCTGACACCAGTCTGTTTCTTCCGTTGTTTCTGTCGTTTGCCTAAACCTGTCTGGTACGGCGGCCATGTGTGGCGTGGGAAGATTGCGGGGCCGGAAGTGTAAACTGTGCCGTGTTAGGCAAGCCAGCCATTGTTGTTCATAAACGAACGAATCAATGAATGAAAAAGTAGACGAATGTATGGATGGATACACGAATGGGTGAATGAATGAATGAATGAATGAATGAATGAATGAATGAATGAATGAACACGTAAAGTAATGAATAAATACTTAAATGAAATGTGAATGAATGATTAGACGAATGAATTAATGAAAAAGTAAACGAATGAAAGAATACATGAGTTTATTAATGATTACAAAATTGAGTAAAATGAATGAATGAACAAACGAACGAATGAATTAATCAAAAATAGTAAACAAATGAATGTATACAAGAGTGGAAAAGTGAATTAATTATTACACGAATGAGTAACACAAAGAATGAATGAATGAATGAATGAATGAATGAATGAACGAATGAATGAATGAATGAATGCGTATACGATAGAATGAGTACATAAATGAGTGAAATGCTGAATAAATGATGACATAAATGAGTGAAACAATTAAAGGATGTATCATGTTAAACGTGCAGGTGTCACTAGTCTGAGAGAGTTTGCCACACTGACCATGCAGAACTCTATGGCGGCTATAACGGAGCACTCACCCACACATGCACGAACGAGCGAACGAACAAACAAACTCTATTTTCAAAGGGTTAAGAATTGAGCACGCAGGCCCGTCTAACATTCTGCCCTTTTATCACTCTTTCATACATTATTTCATTCACACATAATTCAAAGCTAACGCACAGAATGAGATTCTCAGAGGCAGGTATTACAGCGAGTGTGCAATGCTAACTATGCCATATCAACCACATATATGTCACGAGCTGCTCCGCTCTTTTCCTCCTACATCCTCAAGGAAAGTCGGCGGCATAGTTCTGACTTACTTAGTTGAAGCAATTCAACGTGGTTTCAAATCAAGTAAGAAAGCAAGGCCTTTCTAGTACTTTTTTTTTTAAATTCTCGCATACCCTTTACAGGACATCGCTATCAACACCAGCGCTTTACCGCTGTCGTTGATTTCTTGGCAAGATTGTGCTCAGTAGTTTGCCAGTGCTTTCCGAGCAGCCGGCTCACTTATCCCGTTAAGTTACCAACGCGGGTAGAACCGCTTCCAATTCTCGCGCGCTGCTTTACCCTACGTGGATAAACGGGATTACGGAAAAAAGTCGTTTAATACCTAGGCCAGGGAGGCGGGCTAGTACTTAGTACCCAGTAAAATACTTATATAAAATAACCGTACGAAATGACAAACTATTCAACTACATTTTTAGCAGAAGCAGTAAAAGCATATTTCTAGCAGCAGCAGCAGTAGTAGTAGTAGGAGGAGGAGGAGGATTAGTAGTAGTGGCAGTAGCAGCAGCAGCAGCAGTAGTAGTAGTAGTAGTAGGAGGAGGAGGAGGAGGAGGAGGAGGAGGATTAGTAGTAGTGGCAGTAGTAGCAGCAGCAGCAGCATTAGTAGTAGTAGCAGCAGCAGTAGTAGTAGTAGTAGTAGGAGGAGGAGGATTAGTAGTAGCGGTAGTCGTAGCAGCAGAGCAGCAGTAGTAGTAGTAGGAGGAGGAGGAGGAGGAAGAGGAGGAGGATTAGTAGTAGTAGTAGCAGCAGCAGCAGTAGTAGTAGTAGTAGTAGTAGTAGTAGTAGTAGTAGTAGTAGTAGTAGTAGTAGTAGTAGTAGTAGTAGTAGTAGTAGTCGTAGTAGTAGTAGTAGCAGTAGTGGCAGTAGCAGTAGCAGTAGTAGTAGTAGCAGCAGCAGCAGCAGCAGCAGCAGCAGCAGCAGTAGTAGTAGTAGTAGTAGTAGTAGTAGTAGTAGTAGTAGTAGTAGTAGTAGTAGTAGTAGTAGTCGTAGTAGTAGTAGTAGCAGTAGTGGCAGTAGCAGCAGCAGTAGTAGTAGTAGCAGCAGCAGCAGCAGCAGCAGCAGCAGCAGCAGCAGCAGTAGTAGTAGTAGTAGTAGTAGTAGTAGTAGTAGTAGTAGTAGTAGTAGTGGCAGTAGCAGCAGCAGCTATCGTATTATTAACAGCAGCAATATAATTATTACTAGAAGCAGGGGGAGGAACCGTGAACATGGCACACAAGGACACTGCCAGGCTGTAATCTCAGTTACAACTTAATTCCGTGAACTGCCCTTGTCAGACTGCAGATTTTAGATAAGACTCAAAATGGGACCAAGAGCGCCGGTTTCAACTCTGTTAATAGATCACATAATTGTTGACCTTTGGCGTTGTAGACAACCTGACACTGCAACACGTATCCAAGACACGAACTTAATATCAGTTCGTCTGCAGGACATGTTAAGTCCAACAAGATTTCGAAGATAACATTAGGGTACATTTGGTTGCTGGAGTACATTGTGGAATGTCTCCTGTCGTCACAAATAAGTATTCATTAATATCAAGACTTAGTTAGTTAGTTTCGACAGATCATCCTCGTTGCACATCGAACCATTCAGTCCATAAGTGCTCGGATCCCCTCCTCAGCAAATCCCGCAGCGTGTAGCGGCTAACGACGCCAGTTCTGTGTTGGTTTATCAATCTTCTTTGGCTTCCTGCGTAGTGTTCTTGTTTGGCCACCCCTCTTTTAATTTGCTGCTCTAGCAGTCTGGCCATTGTTGTAGATTCACAGTCATCACTTGGTTCTCGCAAAAGTCTCACATCACGTAGAGCATTCAGAATGTCAGCCTGGTCCATGGCGCGTCCGCCCTCCACAGTAGCCTCACCTGCGAGCTTGTCAGCCCGCTCATTTCCTTGTACTCCCGCATGCCCTGGCACGAAGATGAAACTAATCTTTGCCAGCCGAGACCGCTTCAGAGGCAGCAACCATTCTCTTCGGATCGACCCCTCCTCTATCCTCTTGATCATGTTCATTGAGTCGCTAAGGAAACAAGCCCTGGTGAATGTCTGTGTCTCGAGCCATGTTATTGCTTTACTTACTGCCATGACTTCCAGGCTACTTGTGGTTTCAGTGAAAGCACTAGAGTCCTCCTTCACAATTCTCCCTCCGGCCCGAGCTGTAAAGGCCCATGAGCTTCTCACATGTCGGACGACCGACCCATCTGTGTAGATGACCGCGTCACCGTCTAGCGAATTCTCGAAAATCAACGCTTGTACTTCAGCCTCAACAGCAGCCGGATTTTCTTGTCTGCATTTTCTATCTAGTTGGATGCAAACTGAAAAGGATGTGCAGAAGTCTGTTGGCACTTGCACCCACTCCTCGCCAGGTTCTAAGTCCTCAAGTGAACACACCTGTTGAAGAATGTCTTCGGCTTGACCCATCCACGACCGTCCTCTTTTTAACCTGCTGCCCTTCACCTTCCTAATTTCACTATGCAGTGGATGTTGTGTGTTTGCGTTAATTCTGAGGTAGGCGCGTGCCCTGCAAACTTGTATTCTCTCTTCAATGGTTGGAAAATCAAGAAGGTAGCGCATCGCCCTGCATGCTGTATCTCTTGTACATCCAAGAATAATGCGCATAGCTTCATTCTGTATCCTTTCCATCCTTTCTATCTGCTTATGGCTGAGAGTCAAGATTGCCATTGCATACTCCAAAACAGACATGACCAGCCCCTCGTACAGAAGACATAGATGGCGCTGCTCACAGTTTGCTGCCGCCATCACCCGCATCGCTGCCAAACCCCGCTTGGCCTTTGTTATCACCTGGTCTATGTGCACATTATAAGCAAGGCTTCGATCAAACCGTATCCCCAAGTAATTCATTGCCTGCGTTCTTTCCACCGTCTCTGAACACAGCATTAAAGTTGGTGTTGGATTGTTGACAATATGATTATTCAACGAGAACCAAGTCACTGTTGCCTTTGTTGGGTTGACCATTGCCCCAGCTTCATCACACCAAGTACTTATGCGGTTGAGTTCGGTTTGTAGTTCCCCAGCAACCTCCTCTCTATCATTACCCTGACGATACACTAAAACATCATCGGCATATGACAATGTCCTGCCAGGTCCAGTGATCTGCTCACTGGTGATTCTCACTGTGTAGGCGTTGAACAGTACCGGAGATAATGGTGATCCCTGTGGTAGGCCAGGATATATTGTTGTTGGTTCCGAAGTCCAACTGCCGCATCTAAAAACTACTTTCCGTTGGAAGAGGGCTGCAGCGATCCAACTAAGGAGGAATGGACTTACGTTTAGTTCAAGAAGCTGAAACATTAAAAAATCCAGTGGTACTCTGTTGTATGCGTCCTCAAGACTTAATAATGTTTAATTCATGGCCATACGTGCTGAAATACTTTGGCTATATAAAACGTAACAGTTTCAGAAAATCAAAACAATGTTTTCCCGTAGTCAATTTGAATAAGGAAGACACAAACCATAGACTGTACGGAAAGCCATGGTATTGAAGGATGAATTCAGTTATTTTACTCTATGTTCTGTGAATTCTGCAGTATGTACCTGATGCAGCGAAATATGCCAGGCAATAAATCGTAGTCTATGGTTTGTGTCTTCACTTTTCAAAAGTATCATTGGCACTCACAAAGCATGATGGGAAAGGTGAAGACAGACAGGTATGCTTCGGGCAGAGTGGCAGGCTTCCATTCAACAATCAGAAAAAGAAAGCATACGTTGAATGTTTTCCCCAGAAATTGCCGGTGTGGAGGGAAACAACAGATTGTCTGCACCCCTCGGTGGGGTGTTGGTGCATGATCAGGCAGATGTGGTCGAGGCCCTTTGGGTTCGTGTCTATAGTGCAGAAGGACGGGCAGATCATCACGGCTTGGAGAGAATGATGCTGCAGGGAGTGACCAGAGGATCTGGCCGGCACTCAAAACTCCGAGCAAAGACCAGACGGATATGTAATCAGTCTGCTACATGTACCATTAGTATTGGGACTCTTCACTGGCTGTTGCAGATAAGGACGGAGCACGTATGGGAATGAACCAAGTGCTGTCGATGATATCGGTTCCTGGCTCACCTGACTAAACCCAAACGTCATAGTGGTTTGGGAAGAACAGCGGTGACATGCGTGGTTTCTGAAAGAACGGGCAGTCTGGGGAGGGGAAGGAGAACTATACCACACAGTCCCCACGGAGAATAGTACTCTGATATCGGGTCGGGAGGTAAGCCCCTACAACAGCCTCAACCCCACAGATACCAAGTCCCGCTCGGTGTTCAAACAACTTAAACGTCAAAGGTTCAAGCAACTTAAACATCAAACAGGTTCAAACAACTTAGACGTCAAACAGGTTCAAACAACTTAAACATCAAACAGGTTCAAACAACTTAAACGTCAAACAGGTTCAAACAACACAAACGTCAAACAGGTTCAAACAACTTAAACATCAAACAGGTTCAAACAACTTAAATGCCAAACAGGTTCAAACAACTTAGACGTCAAACAGGTTCAAACAATTTAGACGTCAAGCAGGTTCAAACAACTTAGACGTCAAACAGGTTCAAACAACTTAGACGTCAAACAGGTTCAAACAACTTAGACGTCAAACAGGTTCAAACAACTTAGACGTCAAACAGGTTCAAACAACTTAAATGCCAAACAGGTTCAAACTACTTAAACGTCAAAGAGAAGGTCAGCAAGGCCGAATGGATAAGTACGCTCGTTCTTAAACATCCGGTGTGCTGATACCGAGTTAAGAGGTTCAACCACTACACCGGACAGTTGACTAAAATGTTGACCTATCGTCCTTGACTTGGGGATCTAAAGTACAAGTACCTCTGAAGTCGGGGTGGGTTCGCCTAATGGCGAGGGGCACTGGTAACAGGGAAAGCTAATCCACACACAAAATTCAGTCCAGAGCTACTAAAAGTAGTGTGTATGGATTACTCTTAAGCTCAAAGCGATCGAACGCAAACAAACAAACAAGCAAACAAACAAACAACGCCAAAGATTTGGACTTCAAGAACTGTAACAGTCTTCCAGAGCGTTGAGAAGCAAGCAGCCAGACAACTCTACACACCGGATACTACCAGAATCGCGGGCACAACAGTATACTTGTCAGGACGAGACAATACAACAACAGCAGATATATCATACTTGTCAGGACGAGATAATACAACAACAGCAGATATATCAATTGGGGAACCCTTTGAGGGCCCCTAAAGCAGTTCATAAATAAACACACATTATTGTTTTCCGCTCAGAGAAGTAGAGACAAGAAGCAGTGATTCATTCAGTAGCATTTCCTTTGCAGAACCTCGCTCCCATAACAACGTTCCGGAAAGCTTCTCGGTCATAAGCAAGATGTCCCGCGTCCGATACACTCATCTGGAGATCATCCGTCACATTCTGCAGTCATCTTCTCATTGGCCTTCCGCTTCCTCTCTTCCCAGGCATATACCCTTCAATTATTGTTCTCTCCAAACTTTCATGAAGTTTCAAGTGACCAAACTATTTCAATTTTCTTTGTTTTATCGTCTTTAATAGCCAACCTTCTTCAATATTCAGCTCTTGAAGTATGGATGCATTTGTTTTTTCTTTACCCAAGATATGCTTAGAATTCGTTTATGACATGTATATTCAAAGGCATTTATGCGCTGTTCAGCTTGTTTAGTAAGTGTCCAGGTCTCACAGGCGTATGTTGCAATGGGAAAGATGCAATGCTCTTAAAAATCTAATTTTTGTAGTTCTGTCTGTATCACTCCACAATTTATTCAGTTGTTTTAGTCTTTGAAGAGCAATAGATATTTCTTTCATTGTGTCATCGTTGTTGGTAATCAATGACCCAAGATATTCAAAATTTTCCACCGCCTCCAATTTTTCCTCATTAACATATATTTCTTTCTCTATAGTAGTTTTATCTGTATGCATTATCTTTGTTTTTGCAATGTTAAAATATAAGTTATGATGATCACTATTCAATTGGGTTGAGGTTATTAGGTTTTCTATGCCAGTCTGTGTTCTGGGTAGCAATACTGTATCATCAGCGTGTCGAATCTCTGGTATGTCATGACCACCAATATTTAGGGCATCATATGAGGTATCTAGTTAGTCATGCGTCGAAGTTCACTTGTCCCTGCGGCGAGGCCCTGTCGTCATATGGAGGTAACAGGTTCGAATCCCGGTCGGTAACTATAGCTTTCAATCGTTATGTTGTTCAGTGCGTCCTATAGTCTCTACTTCCTTCTCACTGCGGGATGTGTGGGTTGGGAGTGGGGATGTGTGGGTGAGGGGTTTGTGGTTGGGGGATGGATGACTGGGGGTGTGTGGTTGGGTGAGTGTATGTGTGGGTTGGGGGATGGGTGGGGGATGTGTATGTGGGTGGGGAGATATGTGTGGGTGGAGGATGTATGTGTGTGGATGAGGATGTGTGTGTGTGTGGGTTGGTGGGGGAGAGATCGCGTGGGTGGGGGTGTAGGTGAATGCGTGATGTGTGTGTGGGTGGGTGCAGTATGTGTCTGTGGGTGGGTCCAGGTTGTGTGAGTTGGTGGGGGTTGTGTGTGGGGGGATGTGTATTTGGCTGGGTGGTTGAGGGGTGTGTGGGTGGGTGGATGGAGGATGTGTGAGGTGGGGGATGTGTGGATGGGAGATGGGTGGGTGAGGGTATGTATGTGTGCATGGGTGTGTGTGTGAGTGGGGTGTGTGTAGATGGATGGGGATATATATGTGTGTGTGGGGGGGTTTGTATGGTAGGGGTATGTGTGGGTGTGTGGGGGATGTGTGTGTGTGTGGGGATGTGTGTGTGGGGATGTGTGTGTGGGGGGGGGGTGTTGTGTTGTGAGTGTGGGTGGATGGGTGGGGGATGTGTCTCATAACATGGTAATATGCATTGATTATGTTTATAACATTCATTTGTCAATGTGTTTTTTCCTATGCGAATGTACCATGCACTATTGATGAACGAAAGATGAGTGATTGGAAGGGCCGACTGTAAGACGGGCCTTCGTGCCCAGTAATCAAATCACTTCTATGACTGTCAAACAATACATGGGTGTTTATAAACAATAGCAGAGGTACGCTAAAAAGGGCACTCATAGCGTAGCTACAAACAAACAAGGCGGCCGCTGAGAAGTGCAGTAGTGAACATCATGTCCAAGTACTTTGGCCTACCACGTCTCGAACAATACAGATACATGTTCAAGCCCTGCAGAAAATAAACGTAGTATATATTAAGAAGAGCTTGAGTTTCTCAATTACCCGGAGAGCTATGCCGGCGGTAGCATAGCTACAAGCAGGGCCTCCCAAGCCGGACAGGTCAAAGGGTAGAAAACAGACAAAGAGAAACACCCTGGTCCTCCAGGTTGTGGGTTGAAGCGTGGGGTTAAAATCCCCACCTTTGTAAAAACTATTTTGTTACGAAACAGATAAATAAGCCTCGAATTCGGTGGAAATAAGATATACTATGCACTACAACAATATCTACATGGACAGAATTTCCAAAGAAGCAAGTCTCGACAGAACAGATTCAGAAAATTTAGAACTCTTTACTCTA